>SNQJ01S0073376.1:120830-139711 GCA_010110895.2 Picea sitchensis | reverse complement strand
ATTTTTCTTTTAAAAGAGAATTCCTGAGAGTGGACCAGGAAACACACACACATTCATACATTTAAAGCAAATAAACAAAATTCCTCACATCCATCATAGTAGGGCTAGAGATTTTTGCTCACATAAAAACTAAAAGAAAATGATCCGCATGCATAAGAGAACTTTGACAAAGTGATACATGGGAAACTCAAAAGGAGATAACAATAGATCAACCTCAAATACTTTATATTCAGAAAAAACTAGGTTACAAAGTACAATCGAGATTGTTCCCAAAATAGCTCTTTTGGAATTTCTAAAAAATATAGTTCAATACATATTCTCTGAAATTAAAATGCGTTTGTCATAATGATTGGGATTGGGGCTCCCACAGACCATAAAGCAAATATGTATAAGAATGAAGTTCATAGAAAGAAGAAAGTGGGCGGCGGAAGGCGGCAAGACCTGGAAAGAAGAAAAATGAAAATATTGGTCTTCGGTTAAACCTTTCTATTTAAAGAGGTGGAGTAACTAGATGAAGAGATTGATAAAGACAAAAAGATGTGATCAGTATGAAATTACTATGATGGTATCTCATCTCCTTTACTTGTTGATTTTTTGTCCTTTTTATTGTCTTCTTCGACGGTTACAGGAACTGTCTCAATTGTTTCTTTCCTTTTTTAATAAAAGTTTTTAAATAAACTTTTATTTTCACAATTTAGTTAATTTTCCATATAAATATGACGAATGTAATTTAATTTTCTGGAATTTAAAAACAACTTTTTACTCATGTAAACCACTTCTGATCTAATCTTCATTGTCTTATCTTTCCAAAAATATAAAATTTATCCAAATCCGTCGCATGAATCTCAAGATATGAGCTCGTGAAGTCGAGTTGTCATGCATACCTATTACAAATGTAGCTGCCTGATATTTTAATTTTTGGGGAAAATGTATCAACCTTCAGCCTTTGAAACATGTACCATCATCTTCTACGTCGAAATAACTTTCCAACGGTATAAAGTTTTCGCGATTCTGACACACGAAGCTCACGTTATGGCCTTTGCAAGATCGTTACTCAGACACCATTGATCAAAATTTGTTGACAAATCTGGGCCCTTGGATTAAATTTCATCCAACCATTAATATATAGCCATGTGTCTCCAATTAATGGCTTCCATGTGACACTCCTCAATAGGCTTAAACACATTTCCATGTCATCCAGGGAAATTTGGGCACATGGCATAAGGTTACAAGTGGATTACATAAAATAATGTATAAAGTGGAAAAGTTAAAGGTGAATATTATAATTGTAATAATGTTTCATGAAAATGAGTTAAGTGTATGAAGCATGGGAGTGTACGAAAAAGGGGAAAGGGTAGAAATGTAGGTGGCGGAGGTGAGGGGGGTGATGTAGGGTGAGGTGGGGGGGTAATTTGTAGGTGGAGGAGAAGGGTTGGCGGGTTGGGAAGTGAGGGGGAGGGAGATATTTGAGGTGAGGTAGGGGGGGTAATTTGTAGGTGGTGAAAGTGAGAGGAGTGCAATTTGTAGGTGGAATATGTTAGAAAAATAGGACCGTGGAGCAATAAAATAAAACAAATGCGGAAACAAAACACAGAAGATACACAATACAATAGAGACACAGATTTACGTGGTTCACCCAGTGTAGGCTACGTCCACCAGAGAAATTGTCAGGTCCTTCCTTTATTATTATCTAGCATATGAAAGGATACAACCTACAACAAACCCACTGTAACTTCCTCTTCTTTCTCTCACAGTCTCCTATCTCAGAATACAATATTCGCCATCATCCATAGCCACAATACATTTCCCTCATAAAAGAGGGTTGTCTTCTAGGGAAAAAAAAACCCTAACATAATCTCTACCGTTAGATCTGTGACCTTATAATGAGCGGTCTAGATTTACAATGAAATTACAATATACATTTACAAGGCAATTTTTCCTTCGGGGGCTTCGCCCCCGAACCCCCGCTTGCCCCCAGACCCCCCAGTCGGGGGGATAGCCCCCCCGGACCCCACAGAGGGGGTACCCCCCCTCTGCACTCCCCCGCATGGAAGAGTGTACATACTTCTAGGGTGTAAATACTTCACGGGGTATAAACAAGGCTGAAAGTAAAAGACCTCTGAATCAGGAAGATAATCAGGCTCCACAACCAACATAATAAATGAGGGGGTGCAATTTGTAGGTGGTGAAGAAGGGTTGGCGGGTTGGGAAGTGAGGGGGAGGAAAATATTTGAGTTATGGTGAGTCTGACCGACCGCCATAACTCAAATAAATGTTAAGTATGGGATGGGTGAGGGGTGAGGGATGGGGAAATGGAGAGAGGGGGGTAAGGTGAGTTTGTCAGGGATGAACGCGAGAGGGATGAAGAGGTGAGGGAGTTATGGTGAGTTTGACCGACTGCCATAATTCAAATAAATGTTAAGTAGAGGAGAATGACATGTGCCCACGAGAAATGCCATGAATATTTTTTTATGGGTTTTGAACCCAGTACAAGAATATTTTCAAGGGTCTTGAAGCCAAAAAGATTTAAAAGCGCTTCCAAAAGATTAACTTTATTCCACATGTAAGAGGTGCCCTTTTCCGGTTTCAACTTCAAACCTAGATATCTTGAGCACACGAACTCGAATTTCTGATCCGAAAAATGTGTGTCGAAGCTGAGACCAAGGACTATACAAGGAACTTATAATAGTTAAAAAAAATTCACCTTCTGATATCATTTTTTTTTTATTATTTCAGGAGCAAGAATATATAGGTGACCAAATTTTGGTCAACAACAAGCTCCAACTACGGGACAGTGACCCCCTGCAGGTTGCTGAGAACACTAGAATCTCAAGACTAGATACCTTCTCCATTGAGCTATGGAGTCATCTTCAAATTGAACTCTTCTAATTCTTCTTCTTTCATGGAGTTATCTTCAAACTTCAATATAAAGACTACCTTATTATGAAAAACTCAACTGAAGAAACAAAATATGTACATACATGATCTACCTACCCTAACTCCCTTGAAAGAAAGGAGAATCTTAGGTATAGGAAGATTTCCAATGGAGCCATTCAAGCATCCCACTGACTTGTGAAATGGGCTCCAGTAGTAAGAGAAAGATGGGGGTTGCTACCAATAAACTAGGAGCATGAAAATCGGGAGCATGCCGAAAATGTACCACAAGGGGATCGAACAATGTGTGTAGAAGACTTGTTTTCATTGGCAGGGTGACAATACTTTCGAACCAATATTCAATATAATCTACTCTTGGCTGCCCCAAAGTGTTGTTATCTTCAATCAAATGAGAAATTTCTTTCTTGAAAAGATTCTCTTTTTCTTCTTTTTCCACATTCAAAAATATTGTTTCATTGGCGATGTCTTGGCAATGTTCTTCCTCTATGCAATGGCTATCTTCTTTATTCTCAAAATTGTTTTCTTTCGGCAATTCTTCTTGCTGCAAGTTCTCTTGTGATGTTTCATCTATTACAAGGATGGAATATTTTTGTATATTTGGTGGAGGCTTCTCATTCTCAAATTTTTTGCTTGAAATATCTTCATATGGAGTATATAGGAGGATGAAATTTTCTTCTTGTAATTTGGAAGTTTCATCTTCGTCTTTAGCAACATGACTTGACTTAAAAATTTCATCCACTCTTTGATTAGATTCTTCTTCAAAATTGGGTATTTTGTTATCTTGCTTCCATATGGGAGAGGATGGGTGGGCAAAAACATTTAAACATAAGAAAAAACATATGAATGCACCTTTGGGATGAAATTTTCTGCAAATGAATCTTCTAACACATCCCATCTAGTAATGGATTTAGGCATTAATGAACTATACCATTTAAGAGCATCCTCTCGTAGAGTTTGTAGTGTTGATTAAGGTTGGTTGTCATTGAAGTCAACCCTTGAAGAAAGTTCGGTAGTGAATTCCAGTAGCACAAAGGTTTGGGTAATGGACCCAAGGTTGTTTCATGTATAATGGTATGAGTTTTAATATATTTTAAGGTAATACTATTCTATATGGATAGTACATGTCATGCCATTTTTGGTGGTATGTGGAACGTCACGTAACTCCTCACGGTTCGAGAGTTATGGCCTTACGAAGTTGGAGGATCCTCATATGTTGGCTTGAAGCCCTAAAAGGTCAAAGAAGTCAAAGAGCTTGCAAAGAAGAAATAAATTATTATTTATCATCCTGTAAATCTGCTCGGCTGTCAAAGCAGAGGACAAGGGTAACCATTCTGGTGCCATTTTCATGGATGAAATTGAAAACTTTTCTCTGTGAAAGAATGACATGGTTGAGTTCTAAGGTCTGAGAGCAGTAGACACTTGGGAACATATTGGTTGTATTCCTGCTCTGGTGACTCCACACATCAAAAATTAGTTTGAAGGTGATTCCACTGGTAGAAGAATCCAGAAATTCAAATCTTCAATGGTGACTCCACTCTCAATGCAGAATCCAGCTTCCAAAACATTATTGGTGAATCCACTAAAGCTTCAAATGTAATTCAAAGACTCCACTTGGAGATGACATCCATGGCAGAGGTAGTAAAAGAACATTATGGAAGAAAACAAATTACTTAAAGTAGTTTTCCAAGGAATTTTATTTTTGTTATAAGTTGCCTCTGCTCCTTACTTGAACTTGTACGAACAATTTTTTCTTTACCTCTTGCATTCTAATGATGATCATGAGAATCTTGCAATTGTATATCCTCCTCTTAAATTTGTACATGCATATCCTCAGTGTATCACCGATTTTGATAAAAATTATCCATCTGGGCCATGTGATGACCATAACCAAGTTGGCTTGAGCCTCATGAAACTAGGGATGATATTTCATCTCCTGCACTTAATACAACACCCTCCAAGAGACAAGCAGATCTGGGTCCTTAAAGTTACCTCACATCCTTCGCAGTTTTCCTCAAAAGTACTATGAGTACCTACCTATGTTGATGGGGAACCTGATACCATCTCAGGTGAAAATCACATCCAAGGGTTTGAGGTACACATCTCAGCTGAAAAACACATCCAAGGGTTTGAGAATTTTATAGATTTGTTTGAGATTGACCATGATGATGTTTGTATGAGGGCCTTCTCTCAATCCTTGAAAGGAGACACCAAAGACTGGTTTAAACATTTGCATCCAGAGACAATTAGCTCATGGGAGGAGTTGAAGAATGTCTTTTTAAAGTGATGGGGCAAAAATAAATCTTTGGATCTACAACTTATAGAGTTCTATGCCCTGGAAAGGCAGAGAAATGAAACTATTTCTATATTCAGTAGAAGGTTTTCCAGTATTTACTACAAATTGC
This sequence comes from Picea sitchensis, assembly GCA_010110895.2. NCBI lineage: Eukaryota > Viridiplantae > Streptophyta > Pinopsida > Pinales > Pinaceae > Picea > Picea sitchensis. The sequence continues at coordinate 134,414 of SNQJ01S0073376.1, read as the reverse complement.
CTTAAGAAATTCAACCCATTGAAGCTGCTGCCATGCTCCATTATACAACAACTCTTCATTCAAATTTGTCTTTCCTCCTGATGGAAAGAAGACCTAAGTCATTACAACAAATGTTTAATGATTCTCAGGATATTCAACACAATATCCAAGCATGTAAACGGATTCGAAATGAAGAGTTAGATGCTAAAGAAAATGACAATGAATATGAACAAAAAATGGTTGATTTGAATATTGAACAGAGAGTTAATATTATCATATGCCCTCTTGAAGTTTTTAATGCCAATGATTTTGCAAAAAATTATATTCCACTTGTTGAAAGAGGAGGTGCTGATTTAGCTTCTGATCCATCCCATGATAAACAAGGGGATGATTGTTTTATGTAGTCATTTGTAGACAGTCAAGAAGAGGAGTTTGCAAATCAGTTTGTTGAGGAACGGGTTGATGTTCCAAGTTTGTTCTTGTTAGATAACATTGCATATGTTGTTGATTTGCCTATATATGATGAATATGATGACGATTATGATGTTAACTCCCTAGAACAACCAACTGCATGTTCTCTATCAGAAAATGTTCCTTTTCAGCAGTGTAACGAGAGAAATCAACCTACATATCACAGTTGCAAAGAAGAAAGTATGGAATCAGCTGAAGGGAATTCTTTGCCTTTATGATTTTCTACATTTAAATTGTTAAAAGAAAATTATAAGACAATCATTGAAGCAGGGGAATGTGCGTTGATGCCAAATCACACTGATTCACTGAAAAAAGTTGACAAGAAATTGCAGCAATCTTCTCATGTGTTTGATAACCCTGGTACTTATTACATGGAAGGTCTTGTCAGTACAAATTTGTAGCTATTGGTCGAAGACGAACCTAAACATGAGTGTGTTCAACGATCCAAAGAATTTGAAAAATGTGCCTATGACAACAGGGAAGAAAATGAAGAAGGTTTTGAATCACGTAAAAGAACCTTGCCATTGTGTTTTTCCTCTTTCGAACTGTTGAAACAAAATGTCTATAATGTTTCAAATCAGAAATCATCCAGGAATGATGTTGAATATGAATAAAGAAGTGGACTTACAGATAAAAACTCTCTTCCATTATGTTTTTCTTCCTTTGAATGGTTGAATGAAAATCATGATATAGCAAAGAAAGAAAGGAGTTATGACTGCATTCACAGTGGTATTGTTTTACATGAGAATATTATTATCATTAAGGAAGACCAACGAAATTCACATGCATTAAATGATCATGTAGTTGATTGCTTGAAAAGGTGTTCCAATTCGGAGTTGCAACCTGTGCTTAACCACTTGGTTAAAAAAGAAGAAGTTGATCAAGAAATTGTCATTAAAGGCCATTTTCCTTCCCCTGAAACTAATGTAGATGTTCAACAATATTTCCAACAAGACAAAGTGTTTCAAAGTTGTCTTTCTTCCCTTGAAAAGACGTGGTGGTCCTATTTCTAAGCGACCTAGACATGGATGGAGATTCTGAAACTACATCTATGGGGACTCCAAGCTACGAAAAAACACTTGTGAAGGAAGATTTCTCTTCTATCTTAGCTCCTGAAAAGGAAACATTCTTTCATATGATTCATGACCCCAAGACACATTATATGGTAAGGGTTTACAATCAGAATCTACAAATAATAATGGATTGCAAGATTAAGGATAAAGAAAGTAACGAATCAATGTCTGTATCAAATATGATTCCTTTTACACTAGACGATGTTCTCCAGCCATGGTTTCCTTATGACTCAAGAAATTCTTACTACCAGACTTCTCAACAAACTTGTCAGTTTCTCAATAGAAGTCAACAAGTTAAATCACCTGAAAACAAAAATGCAGTGGAAGGAGTGAAACATGATAGTTGTTTTGTGCATGTTTTAGAATATCCATTTGCAGTCCCGTTGGAGGAAGTGAAAAGTCCAGGTGCTTTTGATTTTTTAATAATTGGACTTATGGATGAAATTTTGAACGAATTATCAACAAAAAAGCTTTGGAACAAGCAAGTGCAAAGAAAACGAACAGTGGATAGAATGCTGTCATGGCTACATTGGAATTACAATTTCACTTGATTGACACTCCTTTCAGCAGCTAGGGTAGGTAGGAGTGTGAAAATAAGCTTGTTGGTCAAGAATTCTTTTAAATTTTCAGTAGTATGTATAGTTAGATCCTATCGGTATTTTTTCAGCATCCAGTTGAGAAGCGGTTTGAAAAGTCTAGTTTTAAAATTTGACGTTCAGTCTCCAAGACGTAACAGGGTACACACACATGTTTTGAAAGCGACCCAACAAAGAAGGCACCGGGTCTACAGTTCTTTGCTACCTCACAGGGAGGATAGCATCCCCAGTTGGATCATATGTTATCGACATAACAATTATACATGAAATCTGAGTTTCATTTTTAGCAGGGGACTAAAGCGATGTAGAGACATGGAGCGATTTGGAGGACCAAGTCACATATGGCAGCATATGGAAAAATATAGTGGGAGCACAAAAGAAAGGATCCAAAAAACCATAGATTTTGAGGCGGCCGAGACCCATATCGGGCGGCGAAATACGAGAAGTTTAATTATGCGAAGGCAGGCCGGGGGAAACTACTGTGGTTTCATTCGTGGACGCGTGGTGCCCTCAGAGGTACATCAGGGTGAAAAGAGGTCTGCCTAAAACCGTTTTCCCAAAATCCCCGATGTCACGTGTTCTAATTTCATTTGAATACGTTAAATCAACAATTCGTGTGGGGGAAGGTGATGCCTGTTTTGCACTTTTAATTTTCTAAATAAATAGATAATTAAGGTGTTCGATATGAATTGTCAAACCCAAGGAAGTTTTGTTAATGTAAGATAATTGTGCATAGTCTATGCTAGATTATGAAAGAAAACACTAATCAAATTGTAGTAAGGTAAATTAACACTAAAAGAAACCGAATTGAAAAGCTGAACACTAACACAAGTTGCTGACACAGCTGGAGTTCTAATCTATTGTTGCAGAATTGAACTCACACTTGCATAATTGAAATCTAATTTCTAGGAGTAGAGTTTGATGAGTGTATAAGAATCTTGGATTATTCAATATATTCTAATTTTCTATATTACTCTTGTAGAAAGAAGTTCTGTGCTAATTGTTGAAAGGAAGTCTACTTAATTGTAGAAAGGGAATTCACACTTCTAATTGCTTTTGCTTGAAAGTAGAGATTTAATCTAATGTAGAAAATGAATTAAGTTTCAAAGCAATTCTCCAGCAGTATACAACAATTGATCCTAACTCTCACGAGACACACTGATGCACATTAACTGAAAGGGATTGAACTGTAACAACAAATGTATTCTAGAAATTCATAAACAGATAAATCACACACCTGTAAATAATCAAAGTAGTTAATCTAAAACTCAAAAAAGAGGGGAGTTTGTGAGGAAGGTGGGCCCTTTCCTTCTCACTGAATCCACTTGAAAAGACTACAGTAGGTTGGAGAAACTCAAATCACTTCTTTATTAAATCGCCAAAATGTTCAGATACAAAATGCTTCACTTCATTCTCTATTCCACCGCTAATCTCCACTGCCCTAATAATTACAAAAGCTCTATTATTTAAAGACAGAGTCATTTAGTTGAAACAGACTCAGAATAGCCTTGAGAATCAGAAATTCTCAAGATGTTCGTATGATATAGAAGATCTGTCAACATCACAAAATCTGGAAATGATCTTGATCACCAGCTCGAGCCAAAACGTGTAACAACCTTGAGGATCGGTCTTCAGGATACGGATTTGAATGATATACCAGCTTCCAGGATCAGTGGGAATTTTTTGCAGTAGGTGTAATAGCTTCCAAGAAAGGTGCGCAATTTCTATAGTCATGTAACAACATGCAGAACTGGCGCACAACTATAACAACTAGTGTAACAACAACGATCTTTCTTCAAGACTTGGTTGTTTTTCGTTAATCTACACATTTTGATCATTAGTTGAACATTCATGGATAAAATATGAGAAACGCTACCAATCAAACGTGTTAAGTAAATAAAAATACATAAGCAAGATCAATGATTCATACCTTGGGAAAAGGGTCTTAGCAAACATTATATTAGGCATTTTAGCATAGAAATGATAAGGTTGAATGAGAAAAAGATATAGTGAAAAAGGGACATTTCTGGGTCCTAACGTGCCCCCCAACTGAAAACATTGCATGCTCTCATGCAATCCACATTCAAGCCTTACTCTGAATCTGAGTTAGGGAAGTGACTCTTCCAGTGCAAATTGCTAAGACAAAAACTTTCATGAGATTCTTCATCTGCAAGTCTGAATCAACTGCTCCTTACCAACTCCAAACGACAACTTTTTATACCTTTGACCCCTTTGTATACACTGAATGAGGCATCCAAAAACTGGGAAAATGAAACCTGAGTCCCATCCACTGATGCCTACATGCTCTCTTATTCTTTCTTGACTGAGAATTTGGTCAGTTCTTTAGCAGGACCAGTGATTGGTACTTTCACTATTTTATACCCTACCTGAAAGTAAATATTACCACATTCATAGCACATGTGCTCTCTATTTTCATTCATAACAGCTGCTGCCTGTGCTAATATATCCAAAGTTGACTCCTCTGGGTTTCTCTTTCGAGCAACTTGCAATTCCTTCTTTAGGGAATCCAATTCTGCTTTGAGATGATCATTTTCCTTCATCAGTTCACTAATCCTGGAATTTTCTATACCCTGTATCTTCTTCTCAATTTGAGAAAATAGCTGGGCAAGTGGCACATCGTCATTATCCTCACTATTTTTTGTAACTGGTTCTTGTATAACAACTAATTCTGGCATTAGTGGTTCTTGTGGGACAGTCTCTTCCTAGGCAGCTGGTTCTTGTGTAACAACTAATTCTGGCATGACTGGTTCTTGTGGGACAATCTCTTCCTGGGCAGTTGGTTCTTGTGTAACAACTAAGTTCTGGGAAGAGGATGGTTCTTGTGTCACTGTCATGTTGTTGGAAGGGGCTGGTTCTTGTGTAACAGTCACTTCTTTAACAATGGAGGATAATGGATGAATAATGGGTATTTCTTGTTCCATATTCTTCCATCCAACTGCTGCTTTAGTAGACCTCACTGACCTAGTTCTCCTCTTAGGTAATGTAGAGACAAAACATGGGTTTTTATTTTCTTTTCTTTAGGAGAAGGAGGGCATTCTTCAACAAACAGACAAGGAGGAAAATATGCAATGCTGGGGTTTTGTATAATCTATACTTCGTCACTCGACGAGTGATGCACAAAATCATCAAGCAGAGCCGATGATTCTGTTGCAATTTGTTTACATTCAGACTCAATTGACAAAATGGTTTCTTGAAGTTCCTTGCACAAGGTAAAACCTAGTATACGTATCTCCATAAGATCAATTTGCGGCTCACTTAGGTTTGTATTATTGATGTCAAAATCTGGCAGGGTTTGAGCATCAACAAAATTAGGACACTTTGTCGCAACAATAGGAGGGTTTTGAGTTGCTTCTGGTTCAACTATGTCGATGCTTCTCTGAGTGGTGTTAGAGTTTCTTTTGGTTTTGAGTTTTCTTCTCTAAGTCGACTTACGAGAAGTTACAGTGGGGGATTTAATTATTGTTAGAGCCGAGGGATGAGGCTCATGACTTGGTCCAAGGATTTGGTTTTCAATTGCTGGCTCAATCACAACCGCAGGTGTAGGGTTTAGATGTTCTGATTTGGCCATAACAGCAGGCACAGGATTTGGCCATTCTTCCTCTTCAGGTAAGGGGTCATTAGGAATTCCCATTCCTCTACGAATCAACAACCCTATCAATCTGTGATTGGAAAGAAAATTCTTGGGATGCTTTGATCTCTTGACAAAGTGAGCCATATTATGCAAGGAATGAATAGGGTAATAAGGGATATTTATTAGCTTCTGATGTCTTAAATGTGACAGGAGGATAAAATCAAAAAAATAAACTACTTGATATCTTCCCTCGCATGTAATGTACCTTTTTATAAATTCTGATACTTTCCCCCATGGTATGGGTAAGGAAATTACATCTACACCTCGGCGCTTGGTCTGAACTTGCTCATCGTCCACGAGAAAAACCTTCTATTGGCTCATGTTGCAACGAATTTAGCACAACTAGTAGGTAAGAATTAAATCTTGCTTCCATATCTACATCACTTTGACACGTAGAATTAGTAACGTACCTCATAACTTACCGCACGAACCGAACTGTCGAAATCAATGCACTATCCAACCACCATCTAATCCACGTGGAATAGCTGTAATGATGAGAGATGGCTCTGGAATGTGAGAAATGGGGATATGACAAGTGGAGCATAGGTGGAGTCCTTTCTTTGGTTGACCAGCTGGAAATATGCATATGTGGATTCGAGTAATGATGAAGCGACATTTTCTGATAGAGAGAGCGGAAAATATAGCAGCGGAAATGACAAAACAACAGTGTTTCAACATGGAAAGATAGCAGAGCGGGAAATATTAATGGAGTATCAACATGGAAAAATGGCAGAAATGCGAAAAATGGGTGAAGCGGTATGCAAAATAGCAAAAAGGAATAACAACGGTAGGTGTATCAGCATGTATTTTGGCCAGAATGGTGGAATTAGGTGTAGCAGCATGTAAATCGACCAAATTGTTATAAAATAGTGTAACAGTATGTAAGAAAAAATAGTCAGGAAGAGGTGTAACAACATGTAAAATGACCATTTTGTCAGAAAGAGGTGTAACAACATGTAAAACAAAATAGTCGCGAAGAGGTGTAACAACATGTAACCCGACCGAACACAAAATCCCTTAGTTTTTAGGAAGTTTTTCAAACTTCAAAAACTAATCCTTTGGCTCCTTTTGCTGTAATATACCTTGTTGTTCATAAATCCATTTGTACACAAGTAACTGCCTAATACCCTTGTACGCTAAATTTATTAGAAGAACATAAAAATTTTAAGCAAAAACAGAAAAAATCAATTTCGCAGAGTTTATTTATATACAAGGTTTTATTGAAAAGCAAAAAGTTCTAAGGTTTAGAAGGGGAAGTAGCAAGCTCCTTTCCCTTTAAAAATTGATAACCTGTATCAGCTTTACATCTGGATTTAAATTCTTCCTTGGAAAGTGGACGCTGATACAGGCGCAAGCGATGACCATTTGCAAGTAACTATGTATTGGATCCATCAATAGTGATCAACCTGACTGTCCCATTGGGAAAAATAGTGTCTATCTCGTAAGTTCCCAACCATCTTGTACGCAACTTACCCTGAAATTCTTTAAAGCGCGAATCATACAATAGAGCCAAATCTCCCTTTTTTAATAACTTCTTCTCGATGACTCGGTCATGCCACTTGGTTCTTTGCTGTTGAATCACTGTGGTTTGAGCAATAGCGTCCAAACGCTTCTCATCCAGCTCATTTAGCTACTGGAGTCTGGCCTTCTATGCCATAGTCAAGTCTAGATTGGTTGTTGATGCAGTTCTTAGGGTTTTGATCTCGAACTCAATGGGAAAAACATGGCTCTTCCCATATACCAATTCATAAAGAGAAAAACCAGTTGTGTTCCTCCAAGTGGTTCGATAAGCCCATAGAGTTTCATGCAATCTATCAGACCAATCCCTACGATGTTCCCTCACTGTCTTAGTAAGAATAGCTTCTATAACTTTGTTTGTACATTCCACCTGCCCATTTCCTTGGGGATGGTATGGAGAAGTTGTTCTATGAAAAACATGATATTTACTGAGTAGGGCTTCAAACTTATGTGATGTGAAAGGTGGTCCCCCATCAGTTACTAACTCTCTAGGAACTCCAAACATAACAAAGATATCTTCAAACAAAAATGCTAAGATAGCTTCTTCTGAGGCCTTGATGAGTGCTTTTGCCTCTACCCACTTGGTTATGTAATCTGTACAGACCAATATATAGACTTTCTGATTAGAAGGTGGGTTAATGGGCCCTACAAAATCTATGGCCCATCTGTCAAAAGGATCTAACACTACTTGAGGCTGGAGAGGCATATCATCCCTATGATTTGGCTAACCCATTCGTTGGAAACTATCACAGGCTTGGACATACTTCTTTGCATCTTGAAATATTGTGGGCCAAAAATAGCCCATCCTCAAAATTTTATGCCCAGTCCTTTTATCAGTAAAATGATCCCCACAAGGGCCATCATGGCAAGCTTTAGGCATATCATAAACTTCATCATCTCTCATACATCGCCTGATTTCTTGATCCATGCCTGCGTAGAAAAGATATCTCCCTATCCAACTATACCGAGCACTCTTCTGAATAATCTTCCTTCTTTCTCGGGGAGATAGATGTGGAGGTAACTTCCCTGCAACCAAATAATTAGCAATGTCTACATACCAAGGTGAGTGAACAGATACTGCAAACAAATGTTCATCTTGAAAGGAATCATCTACAGGTGAATTATCATCATTTATATTCAATCTTGAGAGAAAATCAACAACCACTTTTTCTTTTCCTGGTCTATCTACTATAGTGATGTCAAATTCTTGTAGTAATAACAATGATCTTGTTACTCGGGCATTAGTAATAGGTTTATTCATCAAATATTTAATTGTTGAATGATCAGTATGAATAAAATTAGAATAACCAGTGATATAATGCCAAAATTTATTGATAGCATAAATGACTGCCAAGAATTCTCTTTTTGTAACTGTATAATTTAACTCAACATGAGCCATGTTCTTGCTGATATAGTAGATAGCATAGGGATCTTTGTCCTCTTGTTTCCCTAGCACTGTACCAATTGTAGTTTCTGAGGCATCTGAAGAAATGTGAAATGGTAGAGCCCAATTGGGCCCTCTCAAAATGGGAGATGTGGACAATTTCTGTTTCAGATCTGCAAAAGACAATTCGTAATTGTCAATCCAACTAAAGTCAACATCTTTTGTAAATAGAAAAAATAAGGGAGAGGAAAGCTTGGAAATTGTTTTAATGAATCTTCTGTAATATCCAACATGCCCTAAAAATCTTCTTACCTCTTTCTGATTTGATGGAGTTGGAATGTCCAAAATTACCTGGATTTTTGCTGGGTCTACCTGAATTCCTGCATAAGAAATTAAGTGTCCCATCACCACACCTTTTCTCATCATCATATGACACTTTTTTGTACTTAGAGAAAGATGAGACTGTATACATATTTTCAGTACTTTTCCATATTAGCTAAAGCTTCATTGAAATTAGTACCATAAGGTGTAAAGTCATCCATGAATATTTCCATACAGTCATTCACCATATAAGAGAAAATACCAATTACAACTCTCTGGAAAGGGGCTGGTGCATTACACAAGCCAAATGGGAGAACCTTGTAGGAAAATGTACCCCAAGGGCTAGTAAAGGTGGTCTTATCTTGGTCTTGTGGAACAATGGTTATCTGGTTATAGCCACTAAATCCATCTATGAAAGAGAAATTTTTTTTCCCAGATAGGTTGTCGAGAACCTGATCAATAAATGGCATAGGGAAATGATCCTTCTGCGTGGCCTTATTAAGGGTTCTATAGTCCACACACACTCTCCATTTACCATTCTTTTTAGGCACAATAACCAATGGTGAAACCCACTCATTGTCTGATATAGGATAGATAAATCTTGCATTTAGAAGTTTCTGGAGTTCTTCCTTAATAATCTCTTTAATATTAGGGTTCATCCTCCTTTGGGGTTGCCAAATGGGTCGGCATTATTCCTTAATGTATATATGGTGGGTACATAGTTCAGAGGAAATTCCTTTCATATCCATGTAATCCTAGGCAAATGCTTCTTTATGTTCAATCAATAACTTCACCAAACGTCGAGTTTCAGCAGAAGATAAATCGGGATTGATGTTCAGGGTTTTCCCAGGTTTGATTTCTACAGTGATGCTCTTAGAAATGAATTTAGGAAATAATTCAGTTGTTTTAGTATCTACTGTTACAACTGAATTAACTTGATTTACAACATATTCAGAGAACATCTCCGGGCTCACTCCTTCCGGGGCAGTAGGGTCAAAAATTCTACTCAATCGGTGATACGTGTTTTGTGTAACAACAGAGTGGTCATTGATAAATCTATTGATTAGCTCATCCTCTATCTTGTCTTTGAAACTCATGGCTTTTCCTATGGTTAGCACAGCCAGAGTGCTTTCATCCTCAAGGTCCATCCATAAAGAATTTTTGGGTTCCACACTGGGTGTAGCATGAGGATAAAGGGTAAGTTTCTTGGTATCATAACCATATGAGATGGTCATTGAACCAAATCTACAACCAATGAAAGCATCAGCTGTAGCTAACTATGGTATTCCTAGAATTAGAGGATGACCCCCCAAACGGGTTTTAGGTTGCAATACAACAAAATCAGCAGGATACTCCCATGAATCAACTGAAATAACTAGATCATCGATTACTCCTTCTGGTTTAATAGTAGAATGATCAACTAACTCTAAAACAGTAGTAGTAGGTCAGACTTGCTTTCTGATTTGCAACAATTGTGTCCTATCTATTGACATAATGTTAATTGTTGTGCCTAAATCAACTAACACATAGGGAATAAATGTTTGCCCAATTTTGACAGTGACTGTAGGGTTTCCTGGGTTGCCATATTTAATAGGTGGGGTTTTGCCTAACATCAGTTCAAACAATTCTCCCACTACGTGTACTATGAGGGGGTCCCTAGGTTTCGTTCTAGACTTTTTGATACAGAGATCTCTCACAGTCTTCGCATAAATAGGGAAATCCCTAATCGCTTGCAATAGTGGAATTTTAACTTGCATATTGTGCAACTCTCCTAAGAGATTGAAAGATCGTAATTCCAAAGTTTTGGTAATTTCCAATCTTTCAGGGAATGGGGGTTCTGCTAATTCTATGATAGGTTCGTCAATATCCTCTGTATCAACAGATGGTTTTTTCCTCGAGTTCTTTTCTGATTCTGAAGATGGAGCATATTCAATTATTGGCTTGAATATTCTCCCTGATATTAATTTTATTTCATCACAAGGCATAGGGGTAATAGACAGAGCTGACACATTGTGTATATCAATATTTTGAATGGCCTTATTATTTGGATTTGGGTTAGGTTTCACAGGCATCTGAGGCCGTAAGGAAGGATTGTTCTGTGGGGCATTGGGAAGTAACTGTAGCTGTTGCTGCTAGTACTGGGGTGGGAACTGTTGTTGATAGGGGTTCTGTTGGTGAGGGTTTTGATAAGTAAGCTGTTGTTGAGGGTCTCTCCAATATGGGTTCCATTGCCCAGGATGATTATGTTATTGGGGCATAGGTACCCATGCATTGGGATGCTGATAAGGAGGTGGCATATGATTTGGATGGGGGGCATTCATCTATCCATATTGAAGTTGATTGTTCACATTATTCCAATAATTAAGTGTTGCAGGAGAGAATTGAGGGTTTGTACATTGACCTCGTGGCTGCCATTATCTTCTTTGTGTTATTAGATAGACAGCCTCCGCTTCCTCATTAGTCTCCTTCATTGATGCTTTTACACCTAGTAGGGAGGGACATTGGTCAGTAGCATGATCTAATTCACAAATAAGACATACCTGGACACTATTCAGTGGGCACTCTCTTAGTGGATGTTTCTTTCTTCATTTTGAACAGAAAATGGACAATGCCTGATCTGATTCTGCTTGTTTCTGTTTGACCTGCAGAGTGTCAATTTGTGAGGCAAAAGAGTTAATCATTTCTGTTTTGAAATCTTCTAACAGATTACCTATTTCTGCTCTTGTTGCCCCTCCATTGGCTGATTTCTGTACCCTTGAAAAAGTGGTATCCCTAGTAGCTGACTTATTCCTTGTAGATCCTCAAGAACATATCTTACAAAGATCTACAATGTCTTCATAGGATTCCTTAGATATATCTCCCTTGCCAAGCATATTCAACATATCTAAACAATCATCTCTAACTCCTTTTCGCAAAATAGTTTCCAGAATGTCCTTACTCACATCCGGATGTCCAGGCCTTTGTAGATTATACTGGAGTCGCTCCACAAAATCTTCAAGGGTCTCATCCTCCTTCTGAGACATCTTGAATAGTTCCTCTCTTTGTTCCCTCGTTCGACAGTAGTCTTGGTACTTGTTTAGGAAATGCTGCCTCATTTGTCCCCATGTTGAAATATTCTCTCCTCGAAGGTTCATGAACCATCTTAACGCGTTACCCTTCAATGTAGCTGGAAACAATTTAAGCTTCTACGCAGTGGTAGTGTAGTCATAGCTTCTACAGAGAATATCAAATTCAAACAGAAACTCATCTGGATCCTCAGTAGATAATCCATGGAAATTTGGCAGGGTTGAGAGAGGTATGTTCTTCATAGGAGCTATCCCTCCTGTGGGAATATTAGTAATAAGAAAGACCAGGGTATAGATAGTATTTTCATCATTTACCTGATCTTCATTGTTCAGTGGATCCTCACGATGGAACTCTTCTTCATTATATCCTTGATTTTCCATACCTGCTTTTTCTCTCCTTAAACGATCAATATGGAAACTGTCCCGCTCCTCTTTAGTGACTATCTGCCCATTGATATGATAAACAGTGTCTTCTGGCTTTTCCCTATTCCGAGCTACACTTGTTTGATCTTCAATATTCTCCAGTGTTGCGCGTTGACTTGTTGGTGAAAAATCTTTAGCTTCAGCCCCTGATGAAAACGATGTTTCAAAATGGGGTAGTTCTGATGACTGAGTAATATGTCTTCTTGGAGGATTTGAAGGGTGAAAGATAGATCCCGAAGAAGAATCTGCTCTAGATATAATCTCATCAACAAAGGTTGGCCTTCCCAGTGCAGGATTCCTTCCACCACATCCTCTGGCACCTATAGGGTTAGTATTTTTGGGGATACATCCTCTTGTTCCTCGATTCATGTAGACTACTCATTCCTAAGAAAAGAAAACTAATGTGCTTACAAGAATCTATAATTATCTTCCCTGGAAACGGTGCCAAAATGTTGTGCACTTTAATTGTCTAAATAAATAGATAATTAAGGTGTTCAATATGAATTGTCAAACCCAGGGAATTTTTGTTATTGTAAGATAATTGTGCACAGTCTATGCTAGATTATGAAAGCAAACACTAATCAAATTGCAGTAAGGTAAATTAACACTAAAAGAAACAGAATTGAAAAGTTGAACACTAACACAAGTTGCTGACACAACTGGAGTTCTAATCTATTGTTGTAGAATTGAATTCACACTTGCATAATTGAAATCTAATTTCCAGGAGTAGAGTTTGATGAGTGTATAAGAATCCTGGATTATCTAATCTATTCTAATTTTCTATATTACTCTTGCAGAAAGAAGTTTTGTGCTAATTGTTGAAAGGAAGTCTAATTAATTGCAGAAAGGGAATTCACACTTCTAATTGCTTTTGCTTGAAAGCAGAGATTTAATCTAATGAAGAAAAGGAATTAACTTTCAAAGCAATTCTCTAGCAGTATACAACAATTGATCCTAACTAATGCAGGCACCACCTGCTATGTCGAAGCAGATACCTGATTCCACAATTTACGGTTCTGGAATCGTTCTTGCATACGGTCTTCATCATTCTTTGACAGGGCTATTTTTAACTGTCACTAATATTTGCAATTTCGTTCTTTCG
>SNQJ01S0073376.1:91254-114605 GCA_010110895.2 Picea sitchensis | reverse complement strand
TTGGAAGTCATTACTTCCCTTGAACAATAACTATTGATTATTTCTCATATATTGTGCATGGTGTATTATGGTGTATTGGTGTAACTCTTATACTATTGTTCATTACTCATTGGATATAGTTGAATGGTTTAAGTATAAGTTGATTTTTTTTTTAAATTGTACTTGATACTGATTCACCCCCCTCTCAGTATCAACAAAATGTCTTTATAAGAAAAAGAGAAATGATGAAGATTACTCAAAAGGAAAACAAACATATAAAGGCAAAAGAACCACAAAGAAAGTTTTCAATAAAATCTTATGTACCAAAGAAGACATCTCATTTTCAGATGAAGATGAAGTTAGTGACAGTGAGACATAAAGAGTTCTATTCATGGCAGTAGAAGACTCTGATAAAGATGACTCCGAAGAAGAATATGAAGAAGTTGAAGAAGAATATGAAGAAGTTGAAAAAGAAATTGAAGAGGTAGAAGTTGACTACCGAGAGGAATTAATGTGTGCCATAGAAGTTATCAGAAGAGAAAAGAAGAAAAACAAGAAACTACAAGCATAACTAGACAAGAAAGAAGACACTCAAGAACTAGAACAAATGATCACAAATTTGAAGGTTCAAATAGAAGAAGATAAAAGAATTGAAGAAGCACTCAAAGAACAGCTAGAAGAAAAAGACAAGATGATTGGAAATTTGGAAGAAGAGATTGTCACATTAAGAAATGATCTTCAAAAGAAAAATATGCAGAACAACTCAAAAGTTTTTGATGACATTATCAACAGTAAAAAATCTCATCATGACAAGTCTGGACTTGGATACAATCAGACAGAAAAAGGATCAAGCTCCAAAACAACAGAGCAAGAAACATATCCTAAAAGCTATGCAAAAACAATCAAGGGGTATAGGAAGATCTACAAGGAAGATTACAGGGACACTCCTCCACTGAGAAGATTCAGATTTCAGAATCAACAACCGACAGATAGGCCTCATGAAGAAGAAGAATTTATAAGAGTACCTCCTTTCAGAATATGTTCAACTCCCATGTATCAAACTATCTTTTTTGGTTTATGTTATGCATGTAATAATTTTGGACATAAAGATGTGAATTGCAAAGCTAACAACAGGAACACAAACAACTTTGAAAGTCATACACAAAGGGGTTATCCAAGAAGGCCTAGTGAAACACACATAAGAAGTTACAATAGGTTTGAATCTTTGAGCACTGAAGTGGAATGTTACAAATGTAACAATTTTGGACACATGGCCAAAGATTGTAGAATGAAAGTCCCTCCTAGAGAACCGCAACAGAATAATAACAGTCACAGATAGGAACCTCAGAAAAGGACATGAATAATAAAGCAGGATCAATATAGCAATGAAGAATGCACACTCGCTCTACAAGCTAAGTAGAAGAAACATGGTTGGTATGTTGACAGTGGCTGTTCAAAACACATGACAGGTGATAGAGACAGGTTTCTTACATTACAAAAGGAAAGAGATGGATCAGTCTCCTTCAGAAATGATGATTAAGCTAAAATCATTGGAAAAGACACAGTCAGAATTGGGAACAAGAATACCAAGGCATAAAATGTTCTACTAGTAGAAGACATGAAACATACTCTTCTAAGTGTGAGTCAAATGTGTGACCAAGGTCATAAAATTACTTTTGATCACAAAAATGTGAGATAAGAAAAGAAGGTTCAGGAAAATTGATTGCTACAGCTGCGAGAACTTCAAGCAACATATATGTATTAAGTGAAATTGGAAATGAAAAGTGTTGTCTAGGAAAGGAAGATGAACGTTAGCTATGGCACAAAAGAATGGGTCACATAAATTTTGATAACCTTGTCAAAGTCAGCAGAAGAGAAGCTGTTAGAGAAATACCCCGGATCACGAAACCAACCAACACTTTATGCAAGCATTGTCAACAAGGAAAGCAAACAAAGACCAGGTTCAAATCAAAGGAATATTCAATGACAAGACCACTAGAAATTGTGCATACTGATCTAGTTGGACCAACTACAACAAAGGGTTTAAAAGGTTATAAATACTTTATGTTATTAGTTGATGATTATACAAGAATGACTGCAGTTTTCTTTCTCAAGAATAAGTCATAAGCTTTTGAAAACTTCAAGATCTACAAGGAAATGGTTGAAAATGAAATGGATTCAAAAATAAAATGCTTGAGATTTGATAATGGAGGAGAGTTTGCTTCAAAGGAATTTATGGACTACTGCAACAGTCATGGAATATTCTCTGTTGCTAGGACACCTCAATAGAATGGAGTTGTCGAAAGAAAGAACATGAGAGTACAAGAAATGGCTCGAACAATGCTAATGGATTCCAAATTGACAGATATATTTTGGAAATAGGCAGTGCATACAACAATTCATATTCAAAACAAATTTATGCTCAAAAACAACACTGAAAAAACTCCCTACGAGCTATGGAAAGGAAAACCAGCAAATGTGAAGCACTTCAGAGTTTTTGGAAGCAAATGCTACATCAAAAGAGAAGATGGAAAAATGGGAAAGTTTGACTCTCGTGTGGACAAAAGAGTACTTTTTGGTTACTCAAGTACAAGGAAAGCATACAAGTGTTATAATATAATATTGAACAAAGTTGTGGAAAGCATCAACGTAACAATTGATGAAACAGGCAGACCAGAATCAAAGGAAGAAGAAAATGAATCAATGGAACAACTTTTTGAAGAAGAAGCAAAAGATGAAAAGGAAGTAGAAGAGGAAGATGAAGAGAATCTAACAGAAGTAGAAGAGCAAGTTCATCAAGTGCCTCCAAAGACACCTAGCAGACGAGTATAGAAGAATCATCCTTTAGATCAGATTATCAGAAACAAATATGCAAGAGTTGAGACTAGAATAAGAATCTGTTCACCAGAACAAACACACCTAGCACTCACATCTACGATTGAACCAACCTATATTGAAGAGGCCAGCAAGGATGAATTTTGGAACAAGGCCATGGATGAAGAATTGGATCAAATAGAGAAAAATGACACTTGGGAATTGGTTCCAAGACCAAAGGATAAGAATGTGATCGACACAAAGTGGGTATACAGGAATAAATTGAATGAAGATGGACAGGTTACAAGGAACAAAGCTAGATTGGTATGTAAAGGATATGCACAGGTTGAAGGAGTCAACTTTGAAGAGACATTTGCCCCAGTTGCCAGAATGGAAGCAATCCGATTTATTTTAGCTTATGCATGCTCCAAAAATATTAAAGTGTATCAGTTGGACATAAAATCATCTTTTTTGAACGAGGAACTTGAAGAAGAAGTCTACATTGAACAACCAGAAGGATTTTAGTTGTCAGAGAATGCAGACTATGTGTGCAAATTAAAGAAGGCCTTGTATGGTCTAAAATGGTCTCCTAGAGCATGGTACTCTAGACTAGATAAATATCTATAGCAGGCATGGTTCAGAAAAGGAAGTGCAGACAACAACCTCTACATCAAGGTAACTCAAGGTAATATTTTATTAATTGAAGTTTATATTGATGATATTGTTTTTGGTAGTGATGATGACAGGTTAAGCTAGAAATTTGCAAAGGATATGCAGAATGAATTTGAAATGTCATTACTTGGAGAACTATCCTTCTTTCTGGGACTTCAGATACATCAAAGCAACCAAGGAATTTTTATTTCTCAAACCAAGTATATCATAGAAATGCTAAAGAGGTTCAGAATGGAAGATTGCAAACCAGTTATCACTCCCATGCAAACCAATTGCAAGTTAAGAAAATATGATGATTCAAAGTCTACAGATCAGAGGCAATACATGTCAATGATTGGCAGCCTACTATATGTGACAACATCTAGACCATATGGAATGCAGGCAGTTGGATAGGTGGCATGATTTCAAGACCAAAGGAATCACATGTATTAGCAGTGAAGAGAATTTTCAGATATCTCAAAGGAACACAAGAGTTTGGATTATGGTATCCAAAAGGAAAGGATCTATCTCTTATTGCCTACACAGATGCAGATTGGGTAGGTTGTATTGATGACCGATGAAGCACCAGTGGAGAAACATTCTACTTGGGTGAGTGTTTAGTATCATGGCTAAGAAAGAAAAAATCATCAATATCTCTATCTACAGCCGAGGAAGAGTATATTGCAACAACAACATATTGTACACAAGTTCTTTGGATGAAACAAACTTTGACAAATATAAAGGTTGAGTATGATGAGCCCATTGCAATCTATTATGATAATACAACCACCATCAGTATCTCAAAGAACCCGGTGATGCACTCCAAGATGAAGCACATTCCAATCAAGTTGTTATCACATAAAGTTGTCAAGGGCCATAGGTGTGTATCAATATACCCATGTTTGTAGCCTTGCCTTGTCTCTCTATCTTTCGCAGGTCAGGTCTTCAAGTCTTTCCCTTTTGTTATTTAAATGAACTGGTTTCCCTTGAGGTCTTGCATGAAAGGTCTTGGCCTGAAGCTCTCCGCTTTTCCTTAAATCTGAGCACTTATCTCTTTTGTCTTGATCATTGATCTTTCTATTTTCACGAGCTTGCCACCAATCACCCAAGTCTTTGTTTACAAAGTCTGCAGCCATGAACGATAAGTCAAAAATTTCGAGCAAAGTTTTAATCTGGGCCGTAGATCTCATTAGGAGAGATCAACAATGGAAAATAATCACGGGAATCGGGAGTTCGAAATGTTGTAAAAAGTTGTTCATCAAAGGTACGAACTCCCAAAACCCAAAATTAGTAGGGATCGTCCGATTCAGAGGGACACATGGAGCAGGATCATCGATTTCGGAGTTTTGCAGAGTGGAAAAGTCAAATGGAAGAGTCGCGAGGACTCGCAAAGTGCGAACTCACGAGTTGATCTGAGCCATTGGATCGAGGAAAGCCGTGGACCATCGATATGAGGTGTGCGTAGAATTGGAAATCGGGAGAAGGGAGGTGAGTAGTCTTTCAACTTCCCGAGACATGAAGTCTTGATACTCGAAGATTAGATCTGGACCATGGATCTTAGAGGGACGTGTGGCGCCAGATTTGAGAAGTCGCGATTTTCTAAATCGGAGGTCATAGCATGGAGCATGACGTAAGTTTGTGAAGTGCAAAGTCACAAAGCTCCCAGGAGCTAAGCACAGGGTCACAACCTATGGTCATGTGGAAGGTGGTTCCAGGAGGAAAGGTTAGCACCCATAATGTGGAGCCGTCCGAGGTGGAGTTCCGAAGATTAGATCTGAATCATGGATCTTAGGGGGACAGGTGGCATCTGATCCGATGGTTCGTGGAAGCGACTCTCGGGAGTTTTGGAAGGAAGAAAAAGTAAACTTCACAAAGTGCGAAGTAGATCATGACCGTCTAATTCAGAGGGATGCGTGGCAGCAGATCAATGGGTTCATGGTTTCATGAATCAGAGGTTTAGCATGGAGCACGATGCAAGTTCGCGAAGCGCGAAATCATGAAGAGCCCAGGGATTAGGCCCATGATCATAGCCCTTGGTCATATTGAAAGAGAGGCCATAAAGAAGGGTAGGCACCTATTGAGCGGTTGAAGACTGAGGTTTTCGAGGAAGAAATTGTGGTCATCAAATTCAATGCAATTTCGACCGTTGATCTGAAAAGGCCATTTCTCAAGTTCATGCATCGCGATACTTGGAATCAAGTGAAGTGGAGACTCGCAAAATGAGAAATCGTGAAGCACTCGGGAGCTAAGCGCCAGGTTGTGGCCCAGGGTCACATGATGAAGAGGCTGACACCAGGAGCTCTGGGAGCGTGAAGGAAAGGGCGTCGATTTCAAGGAGATTTGTAGAGCCTCGAGGCATCAAGATTGACTTGAAGAAGTTGTGGGCACCACCTAGAAACATTCATGGGTGTCAAGCCTCATCCCGATCCCAATGAAGGAAGCTATTGAATATAGGGGTGACATTTGAGACCTCATCTCACCTCATAAATGGAAAGCATTGCAGAGAGAAGCCATAAAGGAAAACTGTCCACCCGAAGCTTCATCCTAGATGGATTTTCATGTAAAACACATAACTACACCTGTCTCACATCTGACATGAGAAGACCTACAAAGTCTGACAGAGCGGGCGCCGACTGGAAACTTTGAATGCAGGGGCCTGATCATGCTTCTGGTAGTTGCAACTGTTTTTAGTATATGTAGGCAGTTTTGATATTTTTTGAAGGTCGAATGGTTGAGATAGGCTCCCTGCTATTGTAATATTTTTATGAAGAACACTGGTTCTCTGGTTATGTATTTGTTTTTGAGACATCTTGGTTAATCTAAGTCAGCTTTCTTTCTCCATATTATTTGCCTTTGATACTAAGAGAGTTCATGATTGACTTATTCCCATGGATTGTTGTGACTGTATTATGATGAATGTTTGACTATAATGTTGTTATGATTTCTTTCAGTTTTCTTGAAATTTGAATCCAAGAGGATCTTGTGTTTAATTTTTTCCTCTTTAGGCTTCTGGAAGACATGATGTCCATGATAGAACTCTACACTCTCCTCACATAAGTCTTCCCTCTATTCACCCTTACTCCAACTTACTGACTGAATTTGATTCCAGACCTCTTTTGCTTATGCATGCTAGCCCAGATTTCTGTGTTAGAACGTTATTATCATTGAGTCCCCTCCATTTGATCACCTAAAACTCATTTACATTTACTATATAAACTGATGGTTACTGGGCTTACCTTCTATGCAATCTGAGGGTGAATTCTAGTGCTAACATTTCTGGCGCCATTGCTAGGGAACAAATTGAAGACATTTCCATGGGATAGAATGACAAAGAAGCTTTGATTCTGAAGGTGCATCATATATTAGTATCATTGAAGATCGCAACTTGCACCTGGCGACTCCACTGCTTCAATTCTGGCTCCTAAAGGAAGACACACGAGATCCACTTCACTACTACCTCTAGCAATGTCTGAAGCTGACCCAAAGAAAATTATCAGAAAGGGAAAGACCACTCAAAAAGGTACCTCCACTGTTGTACCAAGTTTTTATGATAATTTGCATAATCCCTCTTTACAAACTCCAGTAACTATTTCTGATTCTCCTATTATACAAACTCCTAGAGTTTCAAGAAATTTAAATTTTGGGATTTTTCTTGCCGATTTCTCCCTTCCTGTTCTTGGTTTGGAAGGAGAGAGATTTGCCACTCCTTTCTTCCCCGAAGTTGTGAAGTGGAAGGAGAGAAATTTGACCTTAGAAGACTTTCCTAATCCTCCTCCTGTTAGAGTTGCTGTAGTTATAGAAGGGGAAACCTCTATAACCTCTATCCCCTCATATTTATCTCCTAATGCTCAACGTTTTCCTTTTTCTCCCAGAAGCACAGCCCCAGTCTCGCCTCTTTGAACTCCATCTCCTCCTAGTTCTCCTCCAGTTCACATCCAAATGGTAGGTGATAATCCTCCTAGGAACAAGATGGCTGAGATATTGGCTGGTAGACACACCCCTCTAGTTTTACCTCAGCCTATGAATGCTCTCCCAGCCACGGACTACCTTAAGTACATGACCCAATTCACAGGGGAGGGAGACATGACTGTAGAAGAGCACCTTGCATCCTTTTATAGATTTGCAGAGATTCATGTCAACAAAAATGAATATGTGTGGATGAGATTTTTTATACAATGCCTTGATGGTGATGCCAGGGATTGGTTTAAGGACTTGCCTCCTAGATCTATTGACGAGATTGCTGCTCTGGATGATTCATTCTTAAGACATTGGGGAAATAAAAAAATATCTCTTTTATTATATTACAGAATTCGAGGCACTTAAGAGAGAAGAGGGGGAATCTGTTTCAGACTTCTTGAAGAGATTTAATAAGATGTATAAAAATATTCCCGTTGAAGTTAAACCTACAGAAACCTCTGCCAAGATGACTTATGCTAGTGCTTTCAACCTTGATTTTTGCCTCCTGTTGAGAGAAAGAAGAGCTACCTCCTTGGCTCATATGCAAGATGCAACCCTTGAAGTAGAATCGAATATATTGACAGCTGACAAACTTAGAAGTAAAGATTATAGAGACAGAGGAAAAGGTAGGTCTGAAACTCCGACTTCTAGTTCCTTTGCTACCCCCCCTCAAATGGATGAAGTGACCAAGCTACTAAAATCACTTTCTACTAGAATGGAAAAGACCAAATTAGAAGGAAAGAAGGGCTATGTGAATTCCCAAAATACTGAGAATAGGGGTAGTTACAAAAGACCAACTAATGCCCCTCATATCATCTAAAGAGATTAGAGAAACAGGGACAGAGATGATCAAGAAATCCAAACTCCTCTCCAAAATAACTTGGTTACTGATGAAGATGAAGAGGAAGAAGATATTGATCCTGAGATCCATTGCCTTGGAGATACCTCTTTGTCCCCTCATTTAACTTAGTCTGCATACGAAGAGGCCCTCATGAGTGATCAACTGAATGATTTGAGAAAAGGAGAAAAGACCACTAGCGATCTGAATAAATATAACCTCGGATCGAAGAAGAAAGAAGCAAAGCCTGACATTCCTGAGCAGCCTTCTAGAGCCGAGAAGCCTGCTAAAGATATGGCAGAAAACAAAAAAGAGAGGAAAGCACACAGTCCCCCACCAGTGGTCAAAGGCCCTATCCTAGAGGTGAATGAGATTTTGAAGCCTCCCTCCTATTTTAGGCTTGAACATGAGATTCAAAATATTAGAATCCCCGTACATCTCTAAGAGTTATTCAAGCATAAGGATTTCAAAAGGTGCCTATCAAAAAAATTTCATCCCGAACCTGCACCTCCCTCCACAGACTCGGTTAACCTCCAAGATGAAAAGCCAACTGTCATGTTCAGGCCTTTGATAGAGGATAGAGATGAATCCTCCCCCCCCTTCTACACTTCATTGAACATCCATGATAAGGTGTTGCATAACTGCTTGATGGATTAAGGGGCATCTCACAATCTGATGCCTAATATTGTCATGGAAGAGCTTGGGTTGGAGGTTACAAAAACCTATCATGACCTGTATTCTTTCGACTCCAGAAAGGTTAAATACCTTGGGGTTATCAAAGACCTAGTGGTGTCCCTATTCCAGCTGCCAATGAAGTGCGTAGTCATGGATATTGTAGTGGATGATGTTCCCCCTAAGTTCGGGATGCTCCTGTCTAGATCTTGGATAAAGAGACTGGGGGGAAACTTGCAGATGGACCTCTCATACGCCACCATTCCTGTATTTGGGGGTGAACAAAGGAGTCTTTACAGGGAAGTGCAACTTGCATACATCATCAGCAATGAAGTGAACCCCACCAACCATCCTATTTTTTTCTTTTGACACTGATTTGGGATCCAACATATTGTAGTTGACTGATACTCCTAAACCTCCTCTTGAAATCATAAAACAATCCATTGCTTTTTGTGAAATCCCTCCTCGAACTACCCCTGTTTGGAAGATGTTCTTCGATGGAGCCTCTTCTAAGGAAGGTGTTGGTGTTGGAGTAGCTTGAGCACAAGATCTAATTAAAGGAAGAATCCAAGCCATTTAGGCAGAAGTTGAGACAAATAAATCCCATGCTGCTGCCCATTATGGAGAAAGAGGTAAAAACAATTTTAAATGCCCAGATTATCGTTCCTTTGAGGTATTCTGAATGGGTGGCCAACTTGGTCACAGTGAGAAAGAAGAACAGAGAAATCAGAATTTGTGTCGATTTCAGGAACCTAAACAAAATATCTAAGAAGGACAATTACCCCTTGCCAAAGATGGAGCACATATTACAGAGGGTAACAGGTGCATCTAGGATGTCCATGATTGATGGCTTTTCTGGCTACAATAAGATCTCTATCTCGCCTGAAGATAGAGAGAAGACAACCTTCACCACTCCCTAGGGTACGTTCATGTATGCCAAGATGCCCTTTGGTTTGATGAACACAGGGGCAACCTTTCAACAAGACATGGACATAGCGTTTATTGGAGAAAAGGACAAGTTTGTTGTCATATATTTGGATGACATAACAGTGTTCTCACAATCTGATAAAGAACATTATGGTCATTTGAAAAGGGTCTTCTTGAAATGCAGAATATTTGGTCTCTCTTTGAATCCAAAGAAGTCATTATTTTCCATGAAAGAAGGGAAAATGTTGGGGCACATTGTGTCAGCTGAGGGGGCAAGGATTAATCCAAGTAGGGTAGAAGATATCCAAACTTTGTCACCCCCTAGATCCAAGAAATAAGTTCATTCCTTCTTGGGAAAAATTAATTTTTTGAGAAGGTTTGTTTCGAATTTTGCTGAGCTGGTAAAGTTTATCACAACCATGATGAGGAAGGGAAATGAGATCAAGTGGACTTCTGAAGCTCGTAATTCTTTCAATCAGATAAAGAAGGCCTTGACTGAAGCACTTGTGCTTATCAGTCCTGACTACTCCAAGGAGTTTCTGATTTTCTCTTTTGCTTCATCTGACACAGTAGCAACTGTTTTATTGCATAAGAATGTTGAAGGTTTTGAGAAACCCATTTCCTTTTTCAGTAGGGCACTGAGAGATGCTGAAATAAAATATGACATCATGGAAAAGTAGGCCTATGTGTTGGTTAAATCTCTCAAAAATTTCAGAGTTTATGTGTTGCATTCAAAGTCATTGCACATGTCCCTTCATCTTCTATGAAGGAGATCCTTATTCAGCCTGACAAAGATGGAAGAAGAAGCAAGTGGATTGCCAAGATCCTTGAATTTGATCTTGAGATAAATCCCACCAAATTGGTTAAAGGCCAAGGTTTATCTAGGTTGCTGGTTGAATCTAATTGCAAATCTTTGGGGGTCCTTTTCATCAACATTTTTTCAAAAAATCAGCAAGCTGAGTTGCCTGATGAAGGTTCTCAAGTCAGCCCTCCACTGGCAGGATGCACTTGGTACAAGGACATTAGATTTTTCCTACAGAAGTTGCAGCCTCCTGATGGTATGGAAAAGAATAAGGTGAGAGCTTTGAAGCTCAAATCAATTAAATACTATCTTATTGATCAATTTTTATATTGGAAAGACCCTTTAGGAGTGATTTTGAGATGTCTAGACCCACAGGAAGCCCAAAAGATTATGTATGATTTTCATGATAGTTTATGTGGGGGGCATCACTTCTGGTGAACCACAACCTATAGGATTCTCAGGGCTGGGTATTTTTGGCCTAGTCTCTTCAGTGATGTCTTTGAAAATATCAGGTCTTGTGTCAAGTGTCAGAAATCCTCTGGAAAGCAACAACTCAAATCTTTGCCACTAAAGCCTGTGGTAGCTTCAGGGCCCTTTCAGTAGCAGGGCCTCAATTTTATTGGGGAAATCCATCCTGCTTCAAGTGGTCAACATAGATGGATCTTGACTACTACAGACTACTTTACTAAATGGATAGAATCCATCCCCATAAGAAATGATTCCCTCAGGGTAATCATTGGTTTTCTTGAGGATATTATAGAAATATTTGGTTGTCCAAACAGAATTGTCACTGATAATGCTGCAGCTTTCAAGGCTGAACAATTGATTAAATTTTGTGAATAGTTTGGAATCACATTGACTCACTTTACTCCTTACTACCCCCAAGGGAATGGACTGGCAGAGTCTCTAACAAGATCCTTATTAAGATCATCAAAAGACTATTAGAGGACAACAAGAAGTCTTGGGATTCAAAGCTTAAATTTTCTTTATGGGCTGACAGAGTGACAACAAAGAAATCTCTCGGTGTCTCTCCTTTCTAGCTGGTGTATGGAGTTGAGGCCATCTTTCCCGCTCAAATCACCTTACCTGTGGAAAAATTATTCCAAGACTATCAAGGAGAACCAGATAATATGATCAGAAGAATAAAACAGTTGGTAGAAGTGCAACAGACGAGGGAGAAACTACTAGACAAAGCCCATGACCATCAATAGAAGATCAAGCAGGCTTTTGACATAAAAGTAATGAAAGATAATTTCCAGCTCGGAGATCTAGTACTCAAGTGGGATGCACCTAAACAAGATAAAGGAAAGCATGGTAAATTTGAGGCCTTATGGATTGGCCCCTTCAACGTTTCTGAGGTTTTTTCCAATAACACTTACAAGTTGCAGTATTTGGAGGATGATGAAGTTTTTGGTAGCCCTGTAAATGGGCATTTTCTAAAGAAGTTTGTTACTTAAAGCCATGAGAGGCTTCCCATGTCATTGTAAATATCATTTTTGTTTTTGTTTTTGTTTTTATAGAAGACTCCGTAGCCCAATGGATAAGGCACTAGAATTGCGTATTCTTGGTAGCTCGCAGGGAGCATGCCATCCCCTGTGGAGCCAAATGTTATCACATAAACTTGTCAAGGGCCATAGGTGTGTATCGATATACCCATGTTTCCATCCCCTGTGGAGCCAAATGTTATCACATAAACTTGTCAAGGGCCATAGGTGTGTATCGATATACCCATGTTTGTAGCCTTGCCTTGTATCTCTATCTTTCGCAGGCTAGGTCTTCAAGTCTTTCACTTTTGTTGTTTAAACGACCTGGTTTCCCTTGAGGTCTTGCATGAAAGATCTTGGCCTGAAGCTCTCCGCTTTTCGTTAAATCTGAGAACTTATCTCTTTTGTCTCGGTCATTGATATTTCTGTTTTCCTGAGCTCGCCACCAATCGCCCAAGTCTTTGTTTACAAAGTTCGTAGCCATGAATGCTAAGTCAAAAATGTCGAGCAAAGTTTTAATATGGGTCATAGATCTCATTAGGAGAGATCAACGGTGGAAAATAATCACGGGAATTGAGAGTCCGAAATGTTGTTAAAAGTTGTTCATCAAAGGTCTGAATTGCTGAAACCTAAAATCAGCAGGGACCGTCTGATTTAGAGGGACATGTGGCACAGGATCAACGATTTTGCAGTTTCCCTGAGTGGAAAATTCAAAGTGCAGAGTTGTGAGGACTCGCGAAGTACGAACTCGTGAGTTGATCTGAGCCGTTGGATCGAGGAAAACCATGGACCGTCGATCTAAGGTGAGCATAGAATTGAAAATTGGGAGAAGGGAGGTGAGTAGTCTTTCAAATTCCTGAGACGCGAAGTCCCAATACCCGAAGATTAGACATGGATCATGGATCTTAGAGGGATGCATTGCACCAAATCCAAGAAGTCACGATTTTGCGAATTAGAGGTCTTAGGATGGAGCACGACACAAGTTTGTGAAGTGTGAAGTCACGAAGTGCCTAGGAGCTAAGCACAAGGTTATGGCCTATGGTCATGAGGAAAGCGGTGCCACGAGGAAAGGTTAGCACCCATCGTGTGGAGCTGGCCGAGGTGGAGTTACGAAGATTAAATCTGGACCGTGAATCTTAGGGGGACAGGTGGCAGATGATCCGATAGTTTGTGGAATCTACTCTCGGGAGTTCTGGAAGGAAGAGAAAGTAAACTTCATGAAGTGCAAAGTAGATCATGACCGTCCAGTTCATAGGGACGCATGGCAGCATATCAACTGGTTCGCAGTTTTGTGAATCAGAGGTTTAGCATGGAGCACGATGCAAGTTCACGAAGCGCAAAATCACAAAGCTCCTAGGGATTGGGCCCATGATCATATCCCATGGTCATATTGAAACTAGGTCCATAAAGAAGGTTAAGCACCTATTGAGCGGCTGGCGACTGAGGTTTTCGAGGAAGCAATGGTTGAGCTAGGCTCCCTACTATTGAAATATTTTTATGAAGAACACTAGTTCTTTGGTTATGAATTTGTTTTTAAGACATCTTGGTTAATCTAAGTCAGCTTTCTTGCTCCATCTTATTTGCTTATGATACTGAGAGAGTTCATGATTGACTGATTCACATGGATTGTTGTGACTGTATTATGATGAATATTTGATTACAATGCTGTTATGATTTCTTTCAGTTTCTGTGAAATTTGAATCCAAGAGGATCTTGTGTTTAAGTTTTTCCTCCTTAGGTTGCTGGAAGACTTGATGTCCACGACAGACCTCTACACTCACATCACTAAAGCCTTCCCTCTATTCAACCTTACTCCAACTTACTGACTGAAGTTGATTCCAGACCTCTTTTTCTTATGCATGCTAGCCCAGATTTCTGAGTTAGAACATTATTATCATTGAGTCCTCTCCTTTTGATCACCTAAAACTCATTTACATTTACTGTACAAACTGATGGGTACTGGGCTTACCTTCTATGCAATCTGAGGGTGGCTTCTAGTGCTAACATTTCTGGTGCCGATGTTGGGGAACGAATTGAGGACATTTCCCTCAAATAGAACGACAAAGAAGCTTTGATTCTGAAGGTGAATCAGATATAAGTATCATTGAATATTGCCGCTTGCACCTGGCGACTACACTGTTTCGAGTCCATTGCTTCATTTTTGGCTCCTGAAGGCAGACACACGAGGTCCACTTCACTGCTGCCTCTAGCAATGTCTGAAGATGACCCAGAGAAAATTATCATAAAGGGAAAGACCACTCAAAAAGGTTCATCCATTGTTGTACCAAGTTTTTCTGATAATTTGCATAATCCCTCTTTACAAACTCTAGTAACTGTTCTGATTCTCCTATTATACAAACTGCTAGAGTTTCAAGAATATTAAATTTTGGGAGTTTTCTTGCCAATTTCTCCCCTCCTATTCTTGGTTTGGAAGGAGAGAGCTTTGGCACTCCTTTCTCCCCCGAAGTTGTGAAGTGGAAGGAGAGACATTTGACGTTTGAAGACTTTCCTACTCCTCCTCCTATTAGAGTTGCTGCAGTTATAGAAAGGGAAACCTCTATAACCTCTTGCCCCTCATATTTATCTCCTAACGGTCAATGTTTTCCTTTTTCTCCCACAAGCATAACCCCAGTCTCGCCTCTCTGAAATCCATATCCTCCTGGTTCTTCTCCAGTTCACGTCCAAATGGCAGGTGATAATCCTCCTAGGAACAAGATGGCTGAGATATTGGCTGCTAGACACACCCCTCTGGTTTTACCTCAACCTATGAATGCTCTCCCAGCCATAGACTACCTTAAGTACATGCCACAGTTCATAGGGGAGGGATATGTGATTGCAGAAGAGCACCTTGCATCCTTTTATAGATTTGCAGAGATTCATTTCATCGAAAATGAAGATGTGTGGATGAGATTTTTTGTACAGAGCCTTGATGGTGATGCCAGGGATTGGTTTAAGGACTTGCCTCCTAGATCTAATGATGAGATTGTTTCTCTGGATGAGTCATTCTTAATACATTGGGGAAATAAAAAATATCTCCTTTATTATATTACAGAATTTGGGGCACTTAAGAGAGAAGAGGGGGAATCTGTTTTAGGCTTCTCAAAGAGATTTAATAAGATGTATAAAAAGATTCCTGCTGAAGTTAAACCTACATAAACCTCTACCAAGATGACTTATGCTAGTGCTTTCAACCCTGATTTTTGCCTCCTGTTGAGAGAAAGAAGAGCTACCTCCTTGGCTCATATGCAAGATGCAACCCTTGCAGTAGAATCCAATATATTGGCAGCTGACGAACTTAGGGTTAAAGATGATAGAGATAGAGGAAAAGGTAGGTCTGAAACTCTGACTTCTAGTTCCTCTGTTTCCCCCCCTCAAACGGATAAAGTGACCAAGATACTAAAATCACTTTCTACTAGAATGGAAAAGATAGAATTAGAAGGAAAGCAGGGCTACAGGAATTCCCAAAATACTGAGAATAGGGGTAGTTACAAAAGACCAACTAATGCCCCTCAGATCATCCAAAGAGATCAGAGAAACAGGGACTGAGATGATCATAAAATCCAAACTCCTCTCCAAAATAACCTGGTTACTGATGAAGATGAAGAGGAAGAAGATATTGATCTTGAGATCCATTGCCTTGGAGATACCTCTTCTTCCCCTCATTCAACTCAGTCTGCATATGAAGAGGCCCTCATGAGTGATCGACTAAATGAGCTGAAGAAAGGAGAAAATATCAGCAATGATCCAAATAGATATAACCTCATATCCAAGAAGAAAGAAGCAAAGCCTTAAATTCCTGAGCGGCCTGCTAGAGCCGAGAAACCTGCTAAAGATATGGTAGACAACAACAAAGAGAGGAAAGCACATAGTCCCCCACCAGTGGTCAAAGGTCCTATCCTAGAGGTGAAGGATATTTTGAAGCCTCCCTCCTCTTTTAGCCTTGAACATGAGATTCAAAATATTAGAATCCCTGTACCTCTCTGAGAGTTAGTCAAGCATGAGGATTTCAAAAGGTGCCTATCAAACAATTTTCAACTCGAACTTGCACCTCCCTCCACAGACTCGGTTAACCTCCAAGATGAAAAGCCAGCTGTCATGTTAGGGCCTTTGATAGAGGATAGAGATGACTCCTCCCCCCCCTTCTACACTTCATTGGACATCCATGATAAGGTGTTGCATAACTGCTTGATGGATTCAAGGACATCTCACAATCTTATGCCTAATATTGTCATGGAAGAGCTCGGGTTGGAGGTTACAAAAACCTATCATGACCTGTATTATTTTGACTCCAGAAAGGTGAAATTCCTTGGGGTTATCAAAGACCTGGTCGTGTCCCTATTCCAGCTACCAATGAAGAGCATAGTCATGGATATCATAGTGGTTGATGTTCCTCCTAAGTTTGGGATGCCCTTGTCTAGATCTTGGATAAAGAGACTGGGGGGAACCTTGCAAATGGACCTCTCATACACCACCATTCTTTATTCGAGGGTGAACAAAGGAGACTTTATAGGGAAGCACAAATCGCATACATCATCAGTGATGAAGTAAACCCCACCAACCATCCTATTTTTTCTTTTGACACTGATTTGGGATCCAACATATTGCAACTGAATGATTCTCTTGAACCTCCTCTTGAAATCAAAAAACAATCCATTTCTTTTTGTGAAATCCCTCCTCTAACTAACCCTCTTTGGAAGATGCTCTTCGATGGAGCCTCTTCTAAAGAAGGTGCTGGTGCTGGAGTAGTCTTTGTTTCACCATGTCAAGAGACCATACCCTTGTCCTACAAGTTAGAATTTGAAGCTACCAACAATGTGACAGAGTATGAAGCTCTTGTTTTAGGTTTAAGGGTTGCAAAGGACATGGGGATAGAAGATCTATCAGTGTTTGGAGATGCAGAGCTAATTGTTCATAATATCAAAAATATTTATGAAGCTAAGCACCCTAGGCTTAGGACTTACAGGAATGAGGTGTGGGACCTAATTGAGAATTTCTTCTTAGCTTTCAAGATTTCATTTATTTCAAGAAGGGAGAATACCATGGTTGATTCTTTGGCTATTTCAGTAAGCCATTTCATAATCCCACTGCCACCTAAACTCAAGTATGATATAGAGGTGAAATATAGACCCTCTATACCTGACAATGTCAAGCATTGGAAGGTATTTGAGGACAATCTTGAGATCATAAAGTTTCTTGAGTCTGTTGATGAGTTCTCTGCATTACACATAGATCATGATCATGATTCCAAAAGTAACCCTTATGCTGATGTATTTTTAAATAAAATTGCTAATCACCATATTGTTCAGTTCCCTAACAACCACATTCCAAAGGGACTAGTTCCTTTAGAAATATTGTTCGATGGAAACAATGTGGCAGTAAAGTTTAAAGGTTCAACTGATGATGCCGATGTAACTGAGTATGATATTGGTACAGGCGAGGATCCCAAATTTGTCAAGTTGTCAAGCATCTTGTCAAAAGAGCAAAGGGATGAATATGCTGAACTATTAAAGGAGTTTGCTGATGTGTTTGCCTAGACATATGAAGATCTCATAACATACGACACAAGTATCATTGAGCAAAAGATCCCATAAAAGGAAGAGTCCAATCCATTTAGGCAGAAGTTGAGACAAATAAATCTGATGCTCTTGCCCATTATGGAGAAAGAGGTAAAAAGGATTTTAAATGCCCATATTGTCGTTCCTTTGAGGTATTCTGAATGGGTGGCCAAGTTGGTCCCAGTGAGAAAGAATAACAGAGAAATCAGACTTTGTGTCGATTTCAAGAACCTGAACATAAACTCTAAGAAGGATAATTACCCCTTGCCAAAGATGGAGCACATATTACAGAGGGTAACAGGTGCATCTAGGATGTCCATGATTGATGGATTTTCTGGCTACAATCAGATCTCTGTCATTCTCGAAGATAGAGAGAAGACAACCTTCACCACTCCATGGGGTACATTCATGCATGCCAAGATGCCCTTTGGTCTGATGAACGCATGGGAAACCTTTCAATGAGCCATGCACATAGAGTTTATTGGAGAAAAGGACAAGTTTGTAGTCATCTATTTGGATGACATAACATTATTCTCACAATCTGATAAAGAACATTATGGTCATTTGAAAAGGGTCTTCTTGAAATGCAAAAAATTTGGTCTCTCTTTGAATCCAAAGAAGTCATTATTTGCCATGAAAGAAGGGAAATTGTTGGGGCACATTGTGTCAGCTGAGGGGGTAAGGATTGATCCAAGCAATGTAGAAGCTATCCAAACTTTGTCACCCCTTATATCCAAGAAAGAAGTTTAGTCCTTCTTGGGAAAATTATTTTTTTTAGAAGGTTTGTTTCGAATTTTGTTGAGCTGGTAAAGTTTATCACAACCATGCCGAGGAAGGGAAATGAGATCAAGTGGACTTCTGAAGCTCATAATTCTTTCAATCAGATAAAGAAGGCCTTGAATAAAGAACCTGTGCTCATCAATCCTGACTACTCCAAGGAGTTTCTAATTTTCTCTTTTTCTTCATCTGACACAGTAGCAACTGTTTTATTGCAGAAGAATGTTGAAGGGTTAGAGAAGCCAATTTCCTTTTTCAGTAGGGCACTGAGAGATGTTGAAATAAAATATGACATCATGGAAAAGCAGGCCTATGCGTTGGTTAAAGCTCTCAAAGCTTTCAGAGTTTATGTGTTGCATTCAAAGTTCATTGCACATGTCCTTTCATCTTCTGTGAAGGAGATCCTCATTCAACCTGACATAGATGGAAGAAGGAGCAAGTGGATTGCCAAGATCCTTGAATTTGATCTTGAGATAAATCCCACCAAATTGGTTAAAGGCCAAGGTTTAGCTAGGTTGCTGGTTGAATCTAATTGCAAAGCTTTGGGGGTCCTTTTCATCAACAGTTGTTCAGAAAATCAGCAAGCTGAGTTGTCTGATGAAGGTTCTCAAGTCATCCCTCCACTAACATGATGCACTTGGTACAAGGACATTATATTTTTCCTACATAAGTTGCAACCTCCTGATGGTATGGAAAAGAACAAGGTGAGAGATTTGAAGCTCAAATCAATTAAATATTGTCTTATTGATCAATTTTTATATTGGAAAAAACCTTTAGGAGTTCTTTTGATATGTCTAGACCCACAGGAAGCCTAAAAGATTATGTATGATTTTCATGACAGTT
This sequence comes from Picea sitchensis, assembly GCA_010110895.2. Taxonomy (NCBI): domain Eukaryota; kingdom Viridiplantae; phylum Streptophyta; class Pinopsida; order Pinales; family Pinaceae; genus Picea; species Picea sitchensis. The sequence continues at coordinate 95,306 of SNQJ01S0073376.1, read as the reverse complement.
TATGTGGGGGGCATCACTTTTGGAGAACCATAGCCTATAAGATTCTCAGGGCTGGGTATTTTTGGCCTAGTCTTTTCACTGATGTCTATGCAAAGATCAGGTCTTGTGTCAAGTGTCAGAAATTATATGGAAAGAAACAACTCAAATATTTTCCACTAAAGCCTATGGTAGCTTCAAGGCCCTTTCAGCAGTGGGGCCTCGATTTTATTGGGGAAATCCATCCTGCTTCAAGTGGTTAGCATAGATGGATCTTGACTACCACAAACTACTGTACTAAATGGATAGAAGCCATCCCCACAAGAAATGATTCCCACATGGTAATCATTGGTTTTCTTGAGGATATTATAGAAAGATTTGGTTTTCCAAGCATACTTGTCACTGGTAATGATGCAACTTTCAAGGCTTAACCATTGATTAAATTTTGTGAATAGTTTGGAATCACATTGACTCACTCTACTCCTTACTACCCCCAAGGGAATGGACTGGCAGAGTCCTCTAACAAGATCCTTATTAATATCATCAAAATACTGTTAGAGGACAACAAGAAGGCCTGGGATTCAAAGCTTAAATTTACTTTATGGGCTGACAGAGTGACAACAAAGAAATATCTATGTGTCTCTCCTTTCCAGCTGGTGTATGGAGTTGAGGCCATCTTTCCCGCTCAACTCTTCTTACCTGTGGAAAAATTATTCCAAGACTATCAAGGAGAACTAGATAATATGATCAGAAGAATACAACAGCTGGTAGAAGTGCAACAGATGAGAGAGAAACTACTGGACAAAGCCCATGACCATCAACAAAAGATTAAGCAGGCTTTTGACAGAAAAGTAAGGAAAGAGGATTTCCAGCTCAGAGATATAGTACTCAAGTGGGATGCACCTAAACAAGATAAAGCCAAGAATGGTAAATTTGAGGCCTTATGGATTGGCCCCTTCAAAGTTTCTAATGTTTTTTCAAATAACACTTACAAGTTGCAGGATTTGGAGGATGCTGAAGTTTTTGGTAGCCTTGTAAATGGGAATTTTCTGAAGAATTTTGTTACTTAAATCCATGAGAGGCTTGCCATGTCATTGTAAATATCATTTTTCTTTTTCTTTTTGTTTTTATAGAAGACTCCATAGCCCAATGGATAAGGCACTAGAACTGTGTGTTCTTGGAAGCTCGCAGGGAGCATGTCATCCCCTGTGGAGCCAAATGTTATCACATAAAGTTGTCAAGGTCCATAGGTGTGTATCGATATACCCATGTTTGTAGCCTTGCCTTGTCTCTCTATATTTCGTAGGCCAGGTCTTCAAGTCTTTCACTTTTGTTGTTTTAATGACCTGGTTTCACTTGAGGTCTTGCATGAAAGGTCTTGGCCTGAAGCTCTCTGCTTTGCTTTAAATTTGAGCACTTATCTCTTTTGTCTCGGTCATTGATCCTTTTTTTTTCCCGATCTCACCACCAATCGCCCAAGTCTTTTTTTACAAAGTCCGCAGCCATGAATGCTAAGTCAAAAAGGTCAAGCAAAGTTTTAATTTGGGTCGTAGATCTCATTAGGAGAGATCAATGGTGGAAAATAATCATGGGAATCGGGAGTCTGAAATGTTGTTAAAAGTTGTTCGTCAAAGGTCTGAACTCCCGAAACCCGAAATCAATAGAAACCGTCCTATTCAGAGGGACATGTGGCACAGGATCAATGATTTCGTAGTTTCATAGAGTGGAAAAGTTAAAGGGTAGAGTTGTGAGGACTCGCGAAGTGAGAACTCATGAGTTGATCTGAGTCATTGGATCAAGGAAAGTCGTGGACCGTCGATCTGAGGCGAGCGCAAAATAAAAAATTGGGAGAAGGGAGGTGAGTAGTATTTCAACTTCCTGAGACATGAAGTCCCGATACCGGAAGATTAGATCTGGACCGTGGATCTTAGAGGGACGCATGGCGCCATATCCAAGAAGTCATGATTTCACGAAGCAGAGGCCTTAGCATGGAGGAGGGCACAAGTTTGCGAAGTGTTAAGTCCCAAAGCACCCAGGAGCTTAACATAGGGTCCCAGCCTGTGATCATGTGGAAGGCAATGCCAGCAGAAAAGGTTAACACCTATCGCGTGGAGCCGACCGAGGTGGAGTTCCAAAGATTAGATCTGGACCGTGGATATTAGGGGGACAGGTGGCAGCCGATACGATGGTTTTCGGAAGAGACTCTTGGGAGTTTTGGAAGTAAGAGAAACTAAAATTCGTGAAGCATGAAGTAGATCATGACCATCTAGTTCAGAGGGACGCGTGGCAGCAGATCAATGGGTTCATTGTTTCACGAATCAAAGGTTTAGCAAGGAGCACGGTGCAAGTTCACGAAGAGAGAAATCACGAAGCGCCCAGGGATTGGGCCCATGATCATAGCCCATGGTCATATTGAAAGTGGGGCCATAAATAAGGGTAAGTGCCTACTGAGCGGCTGTTGACTGAGGTTTTCGAGGAAGAAATCATGGTCATCAAATTCAAAGCAAGTCTGACCGTCGATATGAAAAGTCCATTTCGCAAGTTCATGCATCGCGATACTTGGAATCAAGTGGAGTGGAGGCTCCCGAAATGCGAAATCGTGAAGCACTCGGGAGCTAAGCACCAGGTTGTGGCCCGGAGTTGCATGATGAAGAGGTTGACACCAGGTGTTCTGGGAGCGCGAAGGAAAGGGCGTCGATTTCACAGATATTTGTAGAGCCTCGACGTGTCAGGATTGACTCGAAGAAGTTGTGGTCACTGCCTAGAAACATTCATGGGTGTCAGGCCTCGTCCTGATCCCAATGAAGGAAGTTATTGAAGATAGGGGTGGCAGTTGAGACCTTGTCTCACCCCATAAATGGAAAGCGTTGCAGAGAGCAGCCATGAAGGCATAAAGTCCACCCAAAGCTTCCTCCTGGATGGATTTTCCTGTAAAACGTATAACTATGCCTGTCTTGCATCTAACATGAGAAGACCTGCATAGTTTGACAGAGAGGGCACCGAATGGAAACTTTGAATGCAGGGGCCCGATCCCGCTCCTGGTAGTTTCAGCAGTTTTTAGTATATATAGGCAGTTTTGATATTTTGTTAAGGTCGAATGGTTGAGCTAGGCTCCCTGCTATTGTAATATTTTTATGAAGAACACTGGTTCTCTGGTTATGTATTTATTTTTGAGACATCTTGGTTAATATAAATCAGCTTTCTTGTTCCATCTTATTTACCTCTGATACTGAGAGAGTACATGATTGACTGATTTACATGGATTGTTGTGACTGTATTATGATGAATGTTTGATTATAATGCTGTTATGATTTCTTTCAGTTTCCTTGAAATTTGAATCCAAGAGTATCTTGTGTTTAATTTTTTCCTCCTTAGGCTATTGGAAGACCTGATGTCCATCACAGACCTCTACACTTTCCTCACCAAAGTCTCCCCTCTATTCACCCTTACTCCAACTTACTGACTGAATTTGATTCCAGACCTCTTTTGCTTATGCATGCTAGCCCAGATTTCTGAGTTAGAATGTTATTATCATTGAGTCCTCTCCATTTGATCACCTAAAACTCATTTAAATTTACTGTATAAACTGATGGGTACTGGGCTTACCTTCTACACAATATGAGGGTGACTTCTAGTGATAAAATTTCTGGCACCGTTGTTGGGGAATGAATTGAAGACATTTCCCTGGGATAGAATGACAAAGAATCTCTGATTTTGATGGTGCATCAGATATCAGTAACATTGAAGATTGGAGCTTGCACCTGGCGAATCAGATGCAAAGGATAGAGGCATGGTTCCAGGGGGAGCAATGGTCATAGAGATGCAGAGGACAGAGGCATGTTTCCAGGGGGAGCATGAGTGATATGACTTCAGTATTGCATGACATAATTTCAGTATTGCATCAGAGTGTTGTCATCAATACCAAAGAGGGAGATTTTTGATTAATTTTGGTTTCCATTGATGTCAACCCTTGAAGAAAGTCCGATAGAGAATTCTGGTAGCACAAAGGTTTGGGTAATGGACCCAAGGTTGTTTCATGTATAATGGAATGAGTTTTAATATATTTGAAGGTAATA
>SNQJ01S0073376.1:71595-87942 GCA_010110895.2 Picea sitchensis | reverse complement strand
AGGAGATAGATCTTAAGTTCATCTTTTCATTTCATGAGCCTCTAATGAACAGATTTGTCACCTAAGAAAGAACCTTTCGATTCATTGTTTGCTTGAGAAGTTTTGTTATCAGTTTTCTCTTCTAAGTTTGGAGTGGTATTGTTCAAGTGTGCCCAGATTTTTTTTTTAGTTGTTGTTAAGGATATTAGATACAAATAACAGATTCAAAGTCCATCTTTCCACTTCATGAGTTTGTAAATGGACAAGGCATTATCTGAGCAAAATATTTTGAGTGAATGATTGCAAGTTTTGCTTTCTAATTTATGAATTGTTTGAAGAATGTTATCTTTGAAGTGTGAAAACAGAGTATTGATTTTTATATGGTTTTCTTGATTGAACTATACTCATCAGACATAGGAACCTATCTGTTATCAACACATATAGTGCATCAACTCTTTTGATTACGAATCTCGGTTGAAAATTTATGTTTGGTAATATATTATGAAAATAATTGCACCAACAGACATGAAGGTATAATTGAGTTGTTTTCCTTAAAACATGGAAAGCGTAAGAGTTTTATCAATGATAATATAGTCTTCTTGTAATTTCAACGAGAAAACAAAAACATTATTTTGAACAGAAATTTACTTCTGCTGATTTGAGTTTTAGCATTTACTACTCTGGTGCTTTGAGGAGTCATCAACTGCTGCTAATGAATGAAAATTCTGATTTCCCTTCCACAAATGAAATGGTGACTCAGACATAATTATTTGGAAACCTAATAAAATCAAGCAAAATGAAAAGAACAAAAATCAAAAATAGAAAATAAAATTAAAAATATTTACAAGAGGGTGCATCAGAAATTATTAGGTGAAATACCTCTTGAGGGCCTGGACGTTCACTGGGAAAGTGTCTGGATGTCTCTTCAAATTATGTAGACGGAAAGAGATGGGACCCAATTTTTCAGAAAATACAAATGGTCCCAGCCACAGATTTTGGAACTTGGTGTGTTCCCCCTTTCCCTCGTGAGCTTTGTCCCACTTGAGAACCAAATCTCCTACATCAAAATTCCTATCAGAGGACAAATTTGAATCAAACCAGCTTATTACAATTTACTGGTGCTGATCGAATTTTTTCTTTTCTTGCATTCTCACCTCCTCTAGTTTCAATAAGGCATTTATTCAATTTTCTAGAGGAGGGCATTCTTCTTCTTGAAATTTCTGCGATAATTGCAGAGAAGGGAGGAAGACATGTAGGGCGAGAATGGATTCTCTTCCATAGACGAGGAAGAAAGGGGAATTACCAACAGAATCTTTTGGAGTTACCTTATCAGCCCAAAGTGCGTTATACAATGCGTTGTGCCAATTCTTGTGATTTTCTGAAACTATCCTTTTAATAATCTTGATTAAATTCTTAGTTGTCGATTCTGCTAGACCATTCCCCTGAGGGTAGTAGCTGGGAGAATAATTCAATTTTATCCCTTTTTCCAGTGAAAAAACGTTCATATCAAGGGAAGAAAAGTAAAAGGTGTTATAAAAAACCAAACGTTCGGGAATGCCGAATCTAGTGATGATATGAGAATTCAGAAAAGATACTACTTGATTTGTATTTACCACTTTTAAAGGTACAACTTTAGACCATCTTGTAAAATACTCTGTTGTTGTAAGGATATATTTGTGCTGCTGAGAAGAAGAAGGATTAATCAGTCCTATGATGTCTAGGCCCCATTGTTGAAAAGGTGCATCTACAGTAACAAGCTGCAAAGGGAAAGCTTCCTTTTTCACCCGTCCTGCAGCCTTTTGGCAAATTATGCATTTGCGGGATATCGTATGGGCATCCTTAAACAGGGTAGGCCAATAGTATCCAACCCTCAACACTTTGTGGGTGGTCGTATCTCCACCAAAATTACCACCGACTTCACCTGTATGAAGTTCATCTAACACTCTTTCAGACTCTTCCTTTTCTAAACAGTGCAGAAAAACACCATCAAATTTCTTTCGAAATAATACATCATTTATTAACTGGAAAGATGAAGATTTAAGCCTAAGTGATCTTCTATTTTTAGGATCAATATTGCGGGGAGCGGATCCATGTGTCAAATAAAATCTAATGTTCTCATACCAATAATTGGCAGTAGCTTGTACACAACAGATCTATTTTTCGTTAAGCTGATTCACAGTTGAGGTGTTTATTTGACTTTCTTGTTCTTCAACTGAATCAACCACCAGTTTGCACAGGCCTTGACCTCTAACAATTTGCGCAGGAGTTATTTCAAGGTCATATTCCTGTAATGAAGTCATCCAATTTTCCCTTTTCTCACCCAACTCTTTTTGTACTAACAGGTTTCTCACAGCAGGGTAAGGAACAATAACCTTGGTTCTGGATTTTAGCAGGTAAGACCGGAAGTGTTTCACTGCTTTGAAAATAGCATATGCTTGTTGATCTATTGTTGGGTAACTAAGTTCTGCTCCTTTAAAATATGATCTCATGAAGGCAATGGGTATTTCATCGCTTTCAGCGTTTTTCTGCATAAGTACAACAACATAAGATCGGTCAGAGGCAAAGGTGTAAAGAGTGAAATCTTGAGAAAAATTGGGACTCATCAAGGAAGGGGCTTCTATTATTGTTTTTCTAATTGAGTCTAAATCCTGACTTTCTTGTGGTCCCCAACAGTACAAAACATATTTTTTAATTAAATTTTGTAACGGTCTAACCATTTCTGAGAAACTAGGAACAAATCTTCTGATGAAATTAATCTTGTGCATAAAGGATTGCATGGCTTTCTTAGAAGATGGTAGGGGGAGCTTAGCAATAGCTTGGGTTATTTTGGGATCAATAATCATTCCATCCTTGGATACTATGAACACAAGTAGTTTTCCTTGATCTACTGCAAATACCGATTTCTTAGGGTTGAGAGATATGTCAAACTTGCGACATCGTTCCAAGACAGCCCTAAGGTGAGACAAGTGATCTTTCTTATTTTTAAAGAAGGCGATGACATCATCAAGATAGACCACAAATGATTGGTTAATGAGGCCACGGAAAGAAATATTCATTGCTCTCTGGAAAGTGGCACCGGCGTTTATCAGTCCAAAAGGCATTTTCATGTAGGCGTAAGTGCCCCATGGGGTACAAAAGGTAGTTTTAAGCTGGCCCGAGGGGGACATAAGGACCTGGTTGTACCCCGAAAAACCATCTAGTAGAGATAGTCTTTCGGAACCAGAAACATGTTGTAGAATTTGTTCCATTGGAGGAACATGGTAGTTGTCTTTATCAAACGTTCGATTTAAGTTCTGAAAATCGACACAGATTCGAATTTCACCACTTTTCTTCCTTACAGGGACTAAATTAGACACCCATTGCATGTGCCTAACTGGGAAAATTATCTTTGCAATTAGTAATTTGTTTATTTCCTTTTTAACAGTGGGTTCCAATTTAGGATGCATCTTCCTCAATTTCTGTTGAAAAGGCTGAGTCTGGAGTTTCATAGGGATTACATGTTGTATGATGTTGTGGTCAAATGTTTTCAAGTCATCATAAATCCAGGAAAAAACATCCTTAAATCCCTTAAATAATTTTATAAAAGAGTACCTTTCTTGCTAGGAACATCCCTTTCCCAGATTAATATTTTGAGGATTATCTCTTGTTCCTAAATTAATTGTTTCATAGATCAAAGAGGAACTGTTAGTTTTACAATTTACTGCCCCTCTAAATTTATCATGCAAGTCATATAATTTCTCTAATCTCACAACATATCTGGGGATAGAGTTTACCAGCTCGGATGTCAATTCAGGAGATCGAGGATCAAATATTACCATGAAGTTCCAGAGGTTTTCGTCATGAGTGCCTTCATCAATGATTGCACCTTGGAAGGTGTCTTCCATATGTAGAAAGTTGATGATCTGTTGGTTATCATCGAATACTCTCCAATTTGTAATGTTATTTGGGATCGATGACCTGAACAAAAATTTGATCGAAAATGCATTAGGGGAAATACCTTCAGCAGGTAACAGTTTAGAAGCAACATTGGCCAATAAATCATCTTCTAAATTACTCATCCTAGGAATGGAATTAATATTAAATTCTAAAACTTTATGCATTAAACTCCATACCTCTGTTTGGTAGCTTTTCATATGTGGTGATAAGTAATGTATGGTGTTTCTTACCTGCTTTACCATGATTTCTGAATCACCAAATACTATCAAATTTTGCACGTCCATATCCAGTGCTTTCCTGAGTCCTTGTAAAAGTGCTTCGTACTCGATTGTGTTATTAGTACACTCAAACTCTAATCGGCAAGCAATAAAAGTCTTATTACCTGTAGGGCCGATGAGCACACATCCAACACCTGCTCCTTATTTGGATTTGGATCCGTCAAAGTATAAGGACCAGATTTGTGCGTCGTCAGCAGTACCTGGCATACTTGGCATTGCTGGGGCTTGAGTATAGGTTATAACTTTAGATTGCTACCCAGGATCAGTGATAGAAGAAATTTCGGTCATGAAATTACAAAAGAAGGTATTCATTCCCTGCATTTCAAATGAATTTGCAGATGTAACGAAAGGTTCATTTGTATCATTCAGATCTGTTACAGTATGCTTCAGACAACATTCTCTATTTATCCTGATTTTGTTGGGCTTTCCATTTTCAGGCAGCCACAAGTGAGACCAATTTGTGGCGAAGTAACTGTGTAGCTGTTCTGACCAATCCCTGCTTAAAAATAGGCCATAAACTTGAGGGATATCAACAACGATAATATCAATTATCTGATGAACTTTAGGATTGGATGATAGTCTAATCAACACATTCTTAAGCTCATCAATTACTTTAACGTTTGTTCGATCAAGATGAATGATTTTGAGGTTAGAAGGTTTAACTTCTACATTAATTTTTTGGCATACAGATAGAGGCATCACGTTTGACGATGCACCGGAATCGACCATACAATTATGTACATTCCTATTGAAAATTTCAAAGGTTAACAAAAAATGCAGGACATTTTTCCGAGTGTTAACATAATAATTCTGTTGATTTTTGCTACTGCCCCTCAAACAGTTTTATCTACATTTGCTAGAGTTTTTTCTGCTAAGTCCCTTTTGTCTAGAGGTTTAGATGTCTTTTTAGTTGGGACATTTTTAACTACATTTGAATCAATTTCTGCTGATTTTTTGTTGCTAGAATCGTTCTTTTTACTGTTTTCAATGATGCTTTGAAGCATTTTTTGCAAAATAAGGGGAAATTTGAGTAGTTCAAAAACAAAAATATTATCCCTCAATTTTTTCATATCTTCAATTAAATCATATTCTGAAACTAGGGCTGCTAATCTTTGTTTAATTTCAGTTTTCTTTGACTATTTCAGAAACACCTTTTTACTTACTTCAGAAGGGGGGTTGTTTTGATTTTTGCTTCTTACGTTGTAGGGGTAGAAATTTTTGAAATTCGCTTGGAAAATATTGTCCGACAAGTGACCAAAGACAGGGGGATATGAATCCTCCTCTTCTGGTACCTCTTCCTCAATTGTATCGTCAGAATTTTCAGGAGGAACAAAAGAAGAATTATCAAGTGCTTCTAAGATGGTTTGCAAAGCATACTGTAAAATTTCGAAATTTAGACCTTCTGTGGTTAGGTTTGTCCGGTTAGGAGGAAAATGATTTCTGAAAGGAGGTTTAAAACTTCTTTTTATTGTGGATGCCTCCTGATTTGACAATTTTTGGAAATCTTTCTGCAAGCTCTCTAAGTCTAAAGTTTCTTGTTGATTTTTAGTTTGAGGGGGCCTAGTGAGAATCTCTATTTTCTTCTTAATGGATGAGGCTGTTTCAGCTTCACTATTAAGATTATCTTTTAAGCTCAATATATCTTTCTCGATTTGACTCACCTCCTCAAAGGCTTCTAACAATGTGTTGTTTTTATACTTTTTGACCCATATGGCTATATTACTGTGCAAGGCTTTAGCATAATATGCAACAATTAAACTTTCTGCGGGCATCGAATCTGCAGGGATTTTGTTTTTCAACGTCAAAAACCTTTGGTTAAAGTCCTTCACTTTTTCTTTCAGGTTCATTTTTAAGCTTGAAAGTTCCATAACCAGGACTTTCGGAGATTTATCATCTGCAAATTTTTCAAGAAAACAAGTTTCAAACTTGTCCCAAGAGACGATGGTTTGGGGTTGTTGAGCGAAATACCATGTGGAAGCATTTCCCTCAAATGTATAAGGACTTAATCTACATACTACATCCTCATGTTCTACACTCTGGAGTCTAATGGCCAACATATTTTTCTTGATGTCATCCTCATCAGATTGCTTTGAATCTGGATCGAATTTGGGTAGCCATTTCTCTGGATGTTTCAGTAATGGGTGTTGGGGTTCGGGTACAACCATGACATCTTGATTGAGCCAAGGTTTGGCAGGATTATTTTGGTTTTCCATGGGAGATGGTGGTGTCAAAGGCTGAGATGCTTCTGATAAAGAACTGCCTTCATTTGAAGACTCTCCTCCTGAAGAGGATGGAGATGAACCAGGTGGGGAAGATGGAATACCAGATCCTCTGGCTCCAAGGATAGGTGCTTCAGTAGGATTGGTAGTATTATTACCTAAAGGGTTTTTGAGTAGACCAGTGCCTTGAAGTTGTTGTTGGATATCTGCGAAGTCAAGGGGTTGATTAAGTGGCCTGCCAGGTTTTCCGATATGGGCTAAGGCACTATGAGTTCTTATGAGTGATTGACGAATAATTTCTTGGACGTCGAACCCTTGAGGAACTGATGTCACTGGTTCAACGGGAATATCGGGGTTATCATTTGAGGTAGTTGTTGTTTCAAGTGTAATGTTATTGTCTGAGAGACTATGCATTACGACAAGAGTGAGAGTGTGTGGGGGAGGAGTCTTGTGACCTCCACGTTCCATCAATTAAATTTAGACCCTCCTTCTAGCACCATTTGTTGACGGACGTAAATGACACACCGTCAACTGGAAGGTCAAATCCGGACCAGAGTTGTCTAAATAACCCAAATCGTTTGTAATGAAATGACCTGATGGGTTTAATGGCTCCGTTAGCCAACTAAATTCCTAGAAATGAAATAAATGAAACTAATCTATAAAGCTATGATACTAATAATGTAATTTCGATAATTTACAAACGTCAAAAAAGAAACTTGGATATGTGCATATGGTTATGAACAATATATATACAAATTTTCAATATTTACAGGATATCTTGTGAAATAGATGTTTTTTGGAAAGTTTTTATGAAGTAGATAAAGAAAGCACATACATTTTATATTTTCTGTTTAATATTTAAAATCTAAAGAACTAAAGAATACTAATCAAACACAATTGAAATAAGAACAGATTAACAGTCAAATCCAATTTAAACTATTCTTATTTCATTGATAAATAAACTAACTAAAGAACAAGAATACAAATAAACTAACCTGTAATTAATCAAATAATGTGTTTATGTCTCTACACAATTCAAACTCCCAACTATCCTGCCTATGAGGAAAACCCGTGACAGGCTGGTGCTAAGACTCCCAAAACAAACTCAAAGGTGTTTTGGAGCAGGAATATAAGAGAAGACAAATAAACATATAGATTTGGTGATCTTATAATGATGAACACTTATAATAAAAGAAATTTAATACAAAGTATTCATGTGATACATCATTTAATATCCCGCATAAATCAACGATATTTAAATGAAATATTGATCACAGATGTAATATATGAACAACAAATTACAGACATAATTAAAGTGTTGAATAATATGAAAGATCATATGATAATTAGACTAAAGTTTTATAAACGTAATAACATTTCATAAGATAAAAGACAAAACATGATGGGTAAGCACCACGCTAGTCTAAAGCCAAGGAGTGAACAACTTCTCCATATTAGTCTTGAAATTCATACGTCCATAATGTGTCCAAATCAAAGATTTCCTCACTACTTAGAGTGACCAATATTTAAACTAGTTCAAGATTCAAATGCTCTCATCATACAAGATGGAGTTGAATCCACAAAAATCAGATAATATTACAAAAATAGTGAAACTAGAAACCACTCATGCATGAGTTGGTTTGTCAAAAATAAACCAAAGTTTTATAAACATAAAGACAGAAACTACTGAATAACTGAGCGTATGACCCAAGGTGTTTGCTCCATGCAATCAACATCATAACCATCCATTTCCTGTAGATAGAAAAACCGATTTGATATTCAGATAACAATACTAATTATTATTCAAAAGAGATTGGCTATAGAATCATAGATTCTGTAGCTAGTCTTATAATTAGCAAATGAAATCAAAATTAAATCTACCTATTTCGATTTTTCATAACATAATTGAATAAAATCAAAACAAAATCGTTTTACCATTAGAAATTATACAAAGAGGGATCTGACATTTCGGAATTTATAATGTCTTTGAAATTGGTTGTGTTTTTAATGATTATATTCCCAACCCTCTTGAATATTTTATTTTCCCTCTCTGTGGGTGCCTTCAAGTCAAGGTTCTCTCGTTCCAATATAGCATTCTGAGCATCCAAGCATTTAACTTGAGCCTATAAAAGAGGAATATGTCTATAATAATGCTCGATCCAATCTAAGCAATTGTCGCAGCGCACAGGGGGAATGGTAGACTATTGTGGAATACGGTCGACCATGGGTACTTCATTTTTCCATGTGGCATGTTCTAGTTCATGACTAATACCTGCAAATTATTCTCTGCCTCTGAGACACGGGGGTAACTTAGACACGAAGTCATACTGTTCAACCTGGGTAACAACCTCTTTCCTTGGACACAGATTTTCTGGGTCTTCACGAGCAAAGAAATTGTTTATCTCTGTATCCGAGCATTGATCATTGATCTCGATCGTAACGATCGAGCTCAGATGATTTCTCTTTTGATTTCTTAAGTTCCTAGAAATCAAACGACCAACATTGTTATTCCTGAAATTTAAATCCGATCTCTGTTGTTTCTTTCCCTTACAAAATTTCTTAACAACAGGTTTATCATTATTGTTAAAATTAGATTTGTTCATAGGCATAGGGTGATCTTTCCCTTTTAGTTTGCCAATTACCTGTTCCAGAGATTTCCTGGGTGAAAATATATATATCAATTTCTTATCCACATGGATTTCATCAACAATAGAAGCTGATTCATTTAATTCTGAGTCATCAAGTGAATTGAAGACCTCACTTTCGGTCACTGGTTTCTCCAAATCAGGGTTTACAACTAGATGAGGGTTGATTGTATCGTTGACCTGGGTGAAGCCATTTCGGCTCAGAAAGGTCTCCCAATTGTCGCCTATTTTCGACAAGTGATAAACCAACAAGATTTTAACGAGCTCTTAGTGAAACATACTCAAATTGATACTTTGTCGCTTAAAGCGCTTAGACATTTTGTAAAGACTCATTAACAGGTAAAAATACATATTCAACTCAAACCCCATGAATAACATAAGCAACCGAATGTGATACAGAAAAACCAACCCATACCAGCCTTCACATGTGATAAACTACTTTAAAATTAAAATTAGATTGTGCCATCTAGGTTTCAGAAAAGCAATGGGGATACCTTTTGGGAAGCAAGTGAATTTGCATGAAATTATAAACAAACTCCATTGAACCTCTTCCATCTTTTCATTCTTAAACAATTTTTTCGCCTTTCAAAGGAAGTTTTGTCGCCTTGCTCATGAAATCCTCTGTGATTTCCAACTGTACATCACCCACCTTGGCCCTAAAACCATAGAAAGTCTGTGCAAAGGCTTGTGGAACCGAGAGGTTGTAGCCTTCGAAACACTTCCCACCCATGAGCCTTCAAGTCGTCTATGGCGTCATCATGGGACAAGAGAGCTTGGTAACCGTTCGGCTCGATATGAACCATAGGTTCCATTGCCATCGTGAAAAAGATACAATGGATAACAGAGGAGGTAGGTTTTAGCTTCCAGAAGACGAGGAACAAAAAGAGGTCTGTGAAAATTGCGATGGCATAAAAACTACAAAGTTTTAGGACTGTCATAACTTGGAAACATAAGTTGAGGAAAACGATAACCAGAGGGCTCGTAAAACTATCAGCCATTAACCGCGATGAATGCCAAACCCTCCACAGTACAAAACCCCAAATCACATAATGAATGATCTCATTAATTTTCAGGCCAATAATGTGAATTGAAAACGTAGGTACAACATGCCTGCACCAATTGATATGAATGTTGATATGACAATTGAGCTCATGAGAACTATATCAGCTGTTAACCAAGGTTTTTGTGCATTCAAACATTTCAAAAATTAAATCAACAATGAACTATAGAACCAATGAAGTCATGATATGCATAATACACAAATATTTGGATAGTGTGTTAATCAATGAATTCATAAGACTTGAGTTTTAACCATATATGGGTGCCTTTAAAGCGATATTTCTAAGGTAAAAAATATGAAACCAAGCCTAAGTTTTATATTTAAATTCATGCTTACAGACATGAATTTAAAACAAGACAAATGAAAATGCAAACAAAAACTCAACAAGGCAAGCTTAACCCAATCATCGCTTCGAAACTCAGAAACATAAACATTTAAAAATGAAAGGTGATGGCAGCTACAGAAAGATAAAATCTCTTTGTGGTGATTTCCATTGTGATTAGAACCAAAATTAATCATGGTTGCCAACACTAACCTACTCAAATTCAATAAGCAACTATCCTATGAAAGCAAATAAATAAATAGACAAGCAACTACCCTATCAAAGCAAAATAGACAAGCAAACAACTACCCTATTAAGGAAAAATAGACAAGCAAGCAACTAACTAACCTATGATAACTCCTACAACAAGCAAACTAATCAATATTATTCAATATACAACTAATCAAACTAAGAAGGCAAGTGAACTCTATTCTTAAATTAATTTACCAAAGGAAATCTTAATCTATGAACTTGAAAAGCATTATGACAATGAAAGTAATTAACAACTATTCTTTAATCTATGATAAGCAAACTATTCCTCAATCTACCAAAGCAAGAAGACTATCTAATCTAAAAGCAAGGAAACTATCCTCTAATCTATGAAAGCAAGGAAACTCAAATATAATGTTGATGGTTATGTGAATGTCTCCGGTGTCTTATAATATCACGACGACATTTAACAATTAATGATAACTCAAGAGGGATAAACTCGATATTGACTTCGATAGCAAAGTGAAAGGTGTGAATTAGGAAATCTAGTGAGAACTTATCTATTATAGAAACAACATCAACTATCCTGCATATCCATGTGATTATTCAATCATGTATTAATCATCAACAGTATAAAGACACTATTATAGTAAATTCAATTGCATTCTATACTATTTAAGCAAATTCATACTACTTAGATTCATAACTAGAAACTAAACTCACTAATCAACTATGAATTAAAATTGCAACCTAAATAGAGAAAAGGAAATTGTATACCATAAGCTAAACTAATTCTATTTTAATAATTCAAATTGCAAAAAGAGGAAATACTCATAAAACAGAAATTAAATACTATTTCAACGTATGACAAGAAAGCAAATGAGCAACTAAATGACAAATTAAAGAAGCAAAGCTAAATAGCAACTAGATAGACAAACTAGAATTAAAAACTAAAGACTAATACTATCCATCCACTGAAACCCTGTCAAAGAAATCATAAATTAAAAACTTTGTTCTCAACTCTGTTTTTATCATCTATTTCAGCATAAAGAAAACTTGATTATCATCTACTTATACACAAGGTTAGTGTCTAATATTGCAAGCTTATTTCCTATCAACTAAAAAATCATTGCATATTAACAAGAGCCTCCATAGTAACCTGCAAAACTGAACTAAACTAATTAAATTATAAACAACAATTGATACAATAAATAAGCATAATAAAACTCATGTACAAGAAATTCACAAAATGACAATTACACTATCCAAATCCACAAGCATACTAACTAGATATTCACCCAGACTACTGGTGGGGCCCCCAACAAGTCATGGCTACTCTTCAAAGGTGAACCATGAGCTTAATAACACGAATTCAACATTAAAATCCAAAACACAGTCTTTACACAGTGTTTGGAAAAATGTATGTGAAAAATAACAAAACAAGGATGAACTGTCTATTTTCTCTCTAACAGTCTACTTAACAATTGTCTCACCACTGAGGTGGTATTTATAACTTTACAGACTAAGAGGTTGACCACTGGAAGGGTCGAACCTCTCTAAAAACAATAAATCTCATTTAATTTGCTCTAACTATTGATGGCTTCTAAAAATAGGGCAAGCCAATAATCTCCCAGTATAACAACCCAAATCGAGTTGTCAGAAGCTCAGTAGCTGGAATCCACGAGCACAAGAAAAACCCATGTCTCTGATTTGCCCATCGCTGGCCACCGATACCATAACCGCCAAATCTCCCATGGTTTTTGTGCAGGACAGAGTGTCGGATGGAGTACCAGACTTAGTGTCGGATGGAGTACCAGACAGAGTGTCGGATGCAGAAACGAGCTGTGATTTTTCCCTATGACACACAAAACATGAATTAGTTCCCTGGAGCCATAAAAACATACTGAATCATACTCAAAATCATCATAAAACACGAGTTATGCATACCTGGTATGAATCATAGCGATTTGACATAAAAATCTCTTCAAAACTCTTCAAAACAAGAAACACATATACATATTCGGCCAAAAAGGATCTAATTACCATCATTAAATCGATCATATTACGGGCCCAACATTACCCCCACACCTAAGATTTTGTAGGTCCCATTGCAAACAAAAAGAAATTGCCCCTCATGACTAAGCTTGCTGAGGAGGATTAGCTTTATAAGCTTCTCCTTCTTGCTGTGAAGATTTTTTCTTATGCCTCTTGTGTTGCTTTAGTTGTGCTCTGAGGCTGCGGTTGGATTTGGTCATCTCGTCAACCAACCGTTGAAGGGAACTTACCTTTGCTTGGAGGAATGCATTATCATGGTGAAGATATGTGTCCAAAGTTTTCATATCTTCCAATTGTTGCAGCAGATGAAAATTTTCTTGTTGTAATTTCTCCATGGCTGGAGCAGGATCAGATATCTCGGAAGAAGGCTTAGATCCCTTGAAAGGTGTGGAGTGTCTATCATTCTTAGGATCCGAGGTAGGCATCGGTGAGGTAGGAGTAATAGGGGGTTGATGAGGAGAAGTAGGTTCAGATTGTGTCTTCATTTGAGGATTCAATTCATCTACAAATACTTCCCTAAGTCTTTTGTGAGGACTCTCGATATTGAAGGACACTTGGATAGGGTCTGGAGTGGTCAGGGATTTTGCATAAGGTTTTCCTCTTGTGCTCTGGGTACTCTTTTGAAAGGGTCCTCTATCAAACCGATTAGATCCTCTCCTATTTGTGAGAACTATAGGAAAGTCTTGTTGAATCACTTCTTGTAGATTTTTGGGTGTAGGATCAAGAGATATTGAAGGAATCTGAATATTAGCAATAGGCTTCCTTTGATCTTTACTCTTGGTCTTTTTACACGATGAGGATGCAGGGGTTTCAACAAGCTTCTTAGATTTTTGTTCTGGTAAAGAAATGGTTTGTGTAAGAGGGTTTGGAATCCTCGGAGAGCAAGGCTTGGATGGAGAAATAGTCCTTAGACCAAGTGTCTTTTTGCCAATCTTAATTGTCAAGTGAGGGTTTGAAAATTGATAAATGAATTCATCCCAAGTTTTCCCCTATTTTTCTAATTCAGCTAAAACAAGGAGTTTGATCAGGCCATGGTGAAAGAGGTTGTTGTGGGGGTTGGTTTCATTCTTCCTCACTTGAGAGGACATCTTCTCCAAGCTCTTTAAAAGTAGAAGGGAAAATTCAATGGTTTGTTGAACTGAAAATGAGCTAACAATCTAAAGTGACAGGCTTTAAAGGTGGAATGTCTACCTTCACATGTGATTAACTTGGTGATGACTATGAGAGGGTTGATCAACTCCTCTTTTATCCACTCTTTGGAATATCCTTTGGCTCCTGAGATGTTCTGAAATTCTGGCTTAAAAACCCTATTATAGCTTGATCACAACAGCTAGTGGTTTTTAAACCATCTATCTCCCACTCTTGGAAGCTTCGTGGTTGTGGCTATGGATTCCTCTGAGACCCCAAAGGTGAGAGTCCCCACGCGCGTTGTCTTCCCATCAAAACCAAGGGAAAATTGCATTGATATGTCATCATCTTGGCCCTGCAAGTGAGATAAAAACGACCCCCAGCATGGGCACAAAAATACCTCCCTACACTGTGCAAATTCAGGAATGGTGAAGAGGTATGCGTAGGAAGAGGGCCCATACCTTTTGGGCATCATGATGATGTGAAGGAATGGTCAGAAGGTGAAATTCACCAAGAAAGGGTGCGATCAGGCCTGGGGATGACGCGATTTGAACAGAGGCCAAGCACAATTTGGACAGAGGAACAAATAAAATAGAGGCTGAGCACATTTTAAAACAGGGGCAAATGCAAATCGCATAGGTGAATTAGAATAATAGGGTAACCCAATCCAATTTTTGAATGCGCCTAGGGTGGAATTGGTTGCACACATGCATGCACGAGTTGCCATGTGTGAGAAAATTCGAATTTGAAGCTCATTTTTTGGGTAAATCTTAATGCTGCAAAATTAGATCAGTGTCCAAGTCTTTTGACTTGGACATTTGATCATGAAAATATCTAAAGTTTTCATCTTCAATCTTGATTTCCCTAAACCAATTCAATTAAATGTCATTGATTCTGGTTACCTGAAATTGTGGACAGTTACTGGTGTGTATATTCATATGTCACTTCATTTGGCACCTCATATGACACTTCATACGACACTTCATACAGTACCTCTATGTTAAATACATTTTTACCTCTTGTGATGGATAGCCTGTAATATTGAAATGGTTTTGACAGTCACAATGATTAAGAGCAGACGAAGAGTGTTCCATTGTTATTGATTTTTCTATTATGCTTACTCAATCCACTTGCATAGAACATATAATGTCAATCCTACAATGAACAACCTGTAACGAAAAATAAAACAGTAAAGTGGTCTGTTAAGGATATGTACAACAATTTATAGCACACAAGAGTTTAGCACTTCAAAAATAAAATGATTGTTGATGTAATAACCTGTATCATGAAAACAATACAAATTTTTTACAAAGATTTACTTCTCTAGGCAGTGATCATTTGTCAACTATGAACCCCTCCCCCACACCTAAGTATTGTGACACCTCACAATCAAAAGTATAGGAAACCAATCAGTTCTCCCAATAGTCAAAGATTTATAGTTTGTGAAGTGTAAAGATAAATTTCACAGATTGGTCTGATGAGACGATTAGAAGATGGTTGTTGCTCCCCGGTTTTGATCATGTTTTTGCCCACATTATATGCCACAGACCTCCATTTATATACCAGTACCACCCTTTTGGCCTTGTTTTGACATAATTGACATCTCTCGACCATTCAATGGGGTTACCTAAGGTATCTTTGCATTTCAAGCTATTTTTATGCACTTTAATGCTTTAAATTGGTATTGGAACTAATATCGCTTGGGTTAGGTACCACTTCTATTTTTGGAACAGGATGTCGGTACCAGGTACCAACTCGTACCTGTGGAGGTACCAATGGAGCCACTCGATATCTGTGCATTATGGTGTGCGTTATGGTTCGAATAGGAGATAAAGAGATTTGCATGACAGCTGGATTCATCGCCACAGGGTGCTTGAAGGCATAATGATAGAACTGGGTCATGATTCTTCATCGTTCACACTTCGTGACGCTACGTGTCACGAAGATGTGAAATACGTTTTATAACTTGATTCCAAGACTATTCTCGGATCGGGGATCCGTTTGTTTTTATGCATCTTTGTTTTCGACTGTTATGAACTGTAGGATTTTTATATATAAACCCGAGATCACTCCTGAGAATGGGTTGGATTATGTTGGACTATGTTATGCCGTGAACCTATGTTTTTGAATAAAGACTGCTGTTGCGTTATGGTATTCGACTGATATACGATTTGAAGAATCCTCTTTTGAGTTAATGGATTATACAATGTTTGCATAGAATGATCTAGTCGGCTCTGGTTATTACTAACAGCGTTTGTGTCGTTTGGTTGGGCCCGCCAAACTGGTGCAAGCCGCTGCTTTATTCTGTCAATAGATTTAGTTTTATGTTGTCATAGCTTTAGTTCATTTCGGTGTTTTAGAACTTGCATACAAGGTAGCTTAACGTTCATAGATTTAGCTTTAGTTTATCATAGCTTTAGTTCATTGCAGTGTGTTAGTGTTTGCTTACATGATAGTTTAAAGTTTCAGAATTGACTTGTTCAAAGTTGTGTTCATTTATTCCTCAACTGAATCG
>SNQJ01S0073376.1:29705-48385 GCA_010110895.2 Picea sitchensis | reverse complement strand
CTGGAATCAGAGATAACAAGAGTGCACATCTAAATGGTTCAGGAGTCCACGCCTAGATCTACGATCTAGATTGGATTCTGGACCCCCCCAACCATTCTTCTTTTAATGGTGGGGGGGGGGTCTGGAATGATGGTTAAATATCGCGCACATATCTACGGTTGAAAAGAGAGTGTGCAAATCAACATCACATGGTGTTTTTCGGACGCCCCCGACTGATCTGTCTTTAACGAAGGGGGGGGTCTAGAATGGATTGTTTTCTGGCGGGCTCCTTATTTATACATGGCAGTAATCCATTGGTTCCAAATCCCACTGCCTCCCATAGTCTGACATACCCTGTCACCCCATGACATCATTTTCCACATTTTTCCCTTAGAGGTCACGTCTCATTACTCTGTCAGTCCATTCTCCTCGTTTACCCTTTACAAGTCCCCTCACCATGGTTACTCCCCAGTCATCTCCTACCACATCGCCCAGTCGTATTCTTCAGTCATTGTCACCTGCCATCTCACACTCTAAACGACCCGTTGGCAATTTATTACTGGCTAACTTATCCGTTAGCCTGCTGACCTATCCCCCATGCCCAACGAGTATCCATTTACTCAAAACCATCGTTTCCCTTCTTTCTTCCATTGCTTACTATATTGCCTCACCATAAAATACCTTTTCCTATCGCACCAGAGCATTTTTCCCTGTTTTCTCTCTATTTCAGTCAACTGTCCCAAGCCACCATAATACCCACTAACGATTGTTTGATTTGCAGGTATCTTTACAGTGATGCCACCAAAATCAAAGAGTACAGAAGCTGAGGAAAATCCTTTCCTCCCACCTCCTGTCGACATCGACAGGATCCCCCTGGCAGACAAAGACCATTTAATCGTAGACACCAGATGTGAGTTTGACTTCGCAGACTTGCATTCATGGATCAAAGAGGTTTTCCTTGACCAGAGAGACGAAATCAGGCTCTGGGAGTCAAACCTTCCCCTGTATCTTTTTCCCCAGGTTCACCATTTCACCGAATTTGCCCTCAAATTCCAAGCCCATTACATCCCTAACCAGAGAGCCATATTGTCCTCGTCAGGAGAAATTCTTTTCCTCATTACACCTGAAACCATTGACCAGATGATGCAGATACCCAGAGCTGAATCCGCCTCACTTTCAACCTTGAAATCATCACAGAACTATATCATAAATTATCATTTCCCCAAAGAGCTCAGATTTTTTAGCTTTTCCTCCCATAGGTTTCTTATCTCCCCACTACAAATCCCTCGTATCCTTCATCCATGTTCTCGGTAAAGGGAAACCAGGTCATCTCATCGCTCTACGCCCTGCTTGGGTATTTTTTGGATCAATGGGTGGATGAACCCATATTGGGTTTTCTATCCATTTTCTCCACAGATGAGAGACCCACTACTCAGTTTGACTATAGCACCTTCTTGGTAGACAACATTCATGATCAATTCTCAAATTTCACCACAGAAGGCATGTTCCAGTATTCCTCAATACTGGCGTACATGTTCATATTCTTGCAAGCAGACAAATTCTCCTTTTCGATGCAGAAGATGGACAAGGATGGGCGGCCACAGGTGGTGACAGCATGGACGTCGCTGCTCGGACACAACTCTACATAATTCAGCTTCAAACAATTTATTGAGCAGTTCTACCATCCTGTGGTGAGCATGCTCAGTGGCAGACCTGAGCCGAGAATAAACAAGGAAATTCAGAGGATCCTACACCTCTCGGATCTTAAAAAAATGGGAGACTGGTACCTGTACCAGGACCACACAGAGATCAGAGTGTATGGGTGGGAATTGGCTCCATACAAGTTACCCAAGTATCTGCCCGTAAGGAGATTTTCCCTGGAGTACATAAGGCAGATGATCGACTCAAACAACATACATTTTGTGTCTCTAAAAAAGAAGCAACAACTTAGGATCAAAGGGCAGATAGGATCATTCATCTGCAATAGCTGAGGCGCTGGGGAGGAAGCAGATAGACTATTAAAGTAGATGAATTTTTTTGTTAGCTTCATATGGCATTATGACCCCTGTGGGATAATTTCAGAGATGAGAGTTAAGAATAAGAATATCCCATATGTCCACACATCTAGGCCTGAGATAGAGAAGTTCGACAACCAAAACGAATGGGAGCCAAACACTCTAGTTGAGACAGAACAACAGGACATTTCGGTCACTATCTCACAGACCACTACACCACAAGCTCCCAAGGAGAAAAGGCCCAGGAAGGACACTTCACCTTCCATCATTGAAGTGTCGTCTGAAGAGTTCCAATTACACACCAAGAGGCCAAAGACTAGTCAGGCACCTGACACGGCTGGTGAAAAGGGAATTCAATCCATACAACTTCGGAGGTTGATCGATCACTCCTTAGTACAAGAAGCAAAAAAATAGTGACTACAGTGTTGCACAAGAAGCCTACAGATACTCCACCAATCAACCAGCCGAGCAAAATAGGACCAAAATTGAGTATTTTTTAGAAATATGATCTGATTAAAAAGAGAAATCAGACGCTGAACAACATCATGTATGCTCAATTCTAGAAACAAACATCAAATGCACAACACAAACTATTGTCTGCATTCGACACTGAGAAGGGTAGAATGCACATGGCATTTCTGCAAGCACAGGTGCCAGACCCGAAAGTAATCACCGATTACAAAAGGGAAACATTCGAATTTCAGACTAAAGATGTGCATCCAGCTAATCAAATGGGTCTACACAGGCAAACTAGAGAAATGGTTTTCTCCACATTGGCAAATGCTTCTACTACTGCCTCCAGGTTATATGTATCTCTGAACAACGTCTAGATGCAGCTGAAGTTAGAAAAAATATCATCTTTTTCCAAGGATAACATGATAAAGATGTTGGAAAAATTGATCCTCAAGATCGGTTATGATCCCTCGAATGCGAAAGCAGTTGAGGAGATTCTCAAAAAGAAAAATGTTGATATAGCATCTCTGAGGAAACAATTAAAACTGCGACCAACAGAACCTCACAGGCGAAGGAAATAGCGGAGATAGAAGGGGAAAAGGATGAGATGCTCAAACTGATCATGGAGCAGAATGCACAGTTGAAGGAAATGGAATTGGAATTGGAAAAACTAGTGAAAGAGAAGGAGCAGTCAAATCCCATGGAGGTCATTCCACTTAATGCAGTTCCACTCGTAGGAGTGAGCACAACGTCTGTAGCAGAAATTCCCTCGACAACTCCATTGACAGCTATGGAGAAAACAGTTGAACTTTCTAAATCCATGGAATACATGAATTTGCAAGAGACAGGCATTAGCAAACTCAAAAAGGAGACCGAGAACCTTCAGGAACTCAAATATTCCTTCCAAACCAGCTACTCCCAGGAGAAACAAACTTTAGACAAACTTAAACAGGAATTGCAACAGCTTCAAAAGAAAACAGTGGCAGACAAAACACTTGTTGAGGTAAAAGAAAGTGTCTAGATGGATATCACCAAGTCCATGAATGAAATATGGCCAATGATACAAATCATGTTTGAGCAAAATGAGCTGGTGCAAAGAAGTCAACAGGCTATCGAGAAGATAAGAGCAGAACTGGGAGAGATGCCCATAGAAGCTGTTGAGATCATCAAATTTCTGAATTCCAAAACCAGAGAGGAGCTAGAGGAGTTGAAGATTGAAGATAGAACAGAGACCATCCTTGAGTTCAAGAGAGTCCTGACCAAGAGAGGACTGATGGTACAGCTGGAGAAAAAGGTCCAGACCATGGACGCATGAGTGCAAAGATTTTTCAGCAAGATCGAAACTCTGCAAAAGAAAGGCCTTCCTGGTATGAGAGTTATAAATGACAAGTTAATGACACTTGCCGATTACAAAAAGAAACTAGCCACTGTGGCTAAGGATAGCTCAAAATTCTCAGGAATACAAGGTAGTATCACGGGCAAGGAATTCTTAGATGCTTTACAGTTAGACATCAACATACAACATGAGATCCGATACATCTTCATCATCAAGCCAACTTTTTCCAAGTACACAGAGATGGATGAATTATATCAAAAATTGCTCAAAGTCAGCGTTCCCAGTCACCTTCGATGGGAAGAGCTTTGCAATCTGATCGAGTAGTCAATGAGGTGTCCAAGCCTAGTCAGCTATCTAGTCAGACGAGGTCGTGCAGAGACCTCACCAACGGTTCACCCCAAGAAATCAGCATGAAGTTCAACACATCATCAAGCAGTTTCCTAAATTTTTGTATCTTGTTAAGTTAGTTAGCTAAATTTAGATTAGCCACGTCCTGATCTTTAATGACAGGATTGTATGTAATTTTTGGTTATAAATACTTCACACTTTGAAGTATTGAGGGTTGATCTTTGCGCCCTGCAAGCTACAAGACTATAATTTTTATCAAGAGATCTTCCAGTAATACAAAGAGACATTTTTCACAGGATTCTTACGTGTTATTCATTGGTGATGTTTTCTTTTCTATGTTGAATGTTCTTCTTGCTCAGTTGTCATATTGTTTTCTAATCTAATCTTTAAAAGTAACACACGTTACAAGATTTATCTTTGTATACCCTGTTCCAGACTTTGAAAGATTTTAATGTTCAACTTTTGATATTACAGTGAAGAAATTCTTAAATGCTTCTTTACTTTAATTGATATTCTCATCTTTTCTGCTTTTCACCACTTTATTGCTAAAGAATCCAACGAATGCATTATCTTGCCCTGTGAAAAGAATCCTTTGTTTCTGGTTTAGATTTCTATTTTCATAATACAAACCCCATAACCCAATGGAGGCATAAAGCCATTTTCAACCAACTTAATGAAAACAACAAACCCTTCCAATCTTATTTATTTTATATAACTAGCCTAATGTCTTAAAGTTAAAACATAGCTAAATCATACAGAGAGATCCCTCTTTGAAACTGGTAGGTCGAGATTCCAGTTTCGAAGTGGTTGGATAAAGTTACCTCTCATAGATTTCTTCTTTACTGACAACCTCTGGGAATTTACAGAGCGCTAACAGATTGGCAACCATACTGGGGAAGAACGAACTTTTCAACCCCATGTTTTCTTTTCCTTAGAAGAAATATTTGTTTCTAAACAAATTATAAATCTGAAAAAGAAATAATGTTTAGAGGTTGTTAAAGATTGTACATATTAATTTTCGGACTCATAAAACTAAAATATATATATATATAATAATTAAAAAAATAAATCTGGCTCCTAAAAGAACTTATACTCGATCCCCCCCAGACCCAGAGCCTGCAATAGCAACTGATAATCCAAAATAGTTACTCAAAAATAAGACCATCGTAGAAGTTTCAGAAAGTCATAGTCCCCTTCAGAGGTCCCCTTCTCTTCCATAGGAACTTGTTACCCTTCAAGATCTTAACTTTGACACCATTTTTGAACAAAGCCTGTTTAGAACAAAATATGACAACTTTGTGACTGAAATCGTTTTAGATCCAAAAACCCTGCAACCTCGGACCCTTGAAATACTGTCTCCCACTACAAAACCTCAAATCGCTCACTCCGAGCCAACAAGCCCCTCCTCCTGCTCATCTTCTGTCACTGCCCCACCTATCATCCAGGTTGTTGTCCCGCCTCCTCCACCTATCATGGAAGCCAGATATGCTACCTTGGTGTTGGTCGCACCTCTACATGCTATGCCCCAGGATTATCAAACGAGACTTCCACAGTTCGATGGAATAGGGCCCTTGAATGCACATCAACATGTTGATAAAATGAATGACTATTTTGATCTATAGGAAGTAGATGAGGCTGACGTTCAAATGAGATTGTTTGCGCAGAGTTTGACCGGTGACGTTAAGAAATGGTACAAAGGTTTACGTGCTGCCTCAGTACTCGACCTTACAACATTTCAAAGAAGTTTTCTAGACATATGGGAGGTAAAGAAAAATCCTCTCCAAAACTTGTCAGAATACAAAAACATCAGAAGGAATCAAGGTGAGATAGTACAAGATTATTGTATCTGTTTCAATAATCTATACAATGCGATTCCAGTCGATATTAAACCCCCACAAGTTCTAGCACTGGTAAAATTCCCCGATGGTTTCGATGCTGATATGTCTTATCAATTAAGGGAAAGAAAATCCACCACCTTGGAAGACATGCAGAAAAGCGCAATAAGTGTGGAGGCCAACCTGTTGGCCAAAAGGGCATGACAGAGGACGGAAAGGAGAGTCACGATTTAAGAAGAACCTTCCACATCTTCTTCTGATGCTAAACTGGATTCCTTAGCTAGAGAAATGGAAAGGATGATGGAGAGACTTACTGTATCCAAAAGAAATCCTCCTAGAGAAAATCAACCTGCTCCACAAATTCGAAATCCTAACTTCAGAAGAAATCCTCCTCAAATCAGGCAGAGAGATCCCCTGCTCCACAAATTCGAAATCCTAACTTCAGAAGAAATCCTCCTCAAATCAGGCAGAGAGATCCCAGGGATCAAAGAGAACAGAGGGGTCCTGACCAACAGATCAAACCACCCCTACAGGAAAATAATGTTGATGAAGGAGAAGAGGTAATTGAAGAATTGGAGGACACACACATAAACCTCATGGGCATTCACAATAACAAAGCTATTTTCCTCACTCAAGAAGAGCAAGAACTTTTCCTTCTTTCTCAGACACAAGTGAGTGAAGAAGCTAAAGAGACTGAACAATAGGAATTTGAAAATGCCATTATGGAGGTACACAGGTAGTACAATTTGCAGAGTAAAAAGACAGATGAAACTTCCCCAAAAAAGGTAACCGAAACGAAGAAAGTGGTTGAAACCAAGAAAGCCCCTGAGCCTTCTACCAAAAAGATCCCTGAGAAAGGTAATGCTGAAGCTCCAGCAAAAAGAAACCTTACCATTTTACAAAGATCAACACAGATTGAGGTTTCATCAACCAACCCACCAAATACTTCTGCCCAGAAGACGATGGTGGACAAATCAGAATTGTTGAGCCAAAGTAGAGCTCCTACTCCTTTCAGCCTCAAAGGGGAATTAGCCAAAGTGAAAATTCCCATTCCCCTTTTCGAGTTGATGAGTAAGGACACTTACCGATCGCAGGTGATCAAAGCACTGAGCATTGAACCAGATATAGGCACGAAGGCCTTAACTATTGTATCAGTGAATCATTCGGACACGGTAAACCTTACCAATGATCAACCTGAACTCTTGTTTGGCCCTGAAGTTGATGGTCAAACTGACAATGGTGTTATTTCTCCTTTTTACATCAGTCGTCATATACACGACCTGATTCTGCACAATGTTATGTTAGATTCAGGTGCTTCCCACAACCTTATGCCTAAAGCAGTGATGGAAAAACGGGGACTCGTGGTCACCAGACCTTATACAGACTTACACTCTTTTGACTCCAACAAAATCAGATGTATCGGTTTGATCAAAGACTTATGTATCACTCTCGTTCAGATTCCAACAAAAAGCATGGTTATGGAAGTTTTGGTCGTAGACATTCCCCCAAAATATGGTATGTTGTTGTCTAGGTCTTGGGGAGCCAAGTCGAAAGGTACTTTGTAGTTGGATATGTCATACGCCACCATCCCAGTATTCGGGAAACAGAGAAGACTGTACAGAGAGATGCTAAAGAAATATATGGTCAGCAGCCAAGAAAAGCCACATAACTATCCTCTGTACTCTGCACATTCTGACCTGGATTCCTTTATCCTATATAACGATGGCGATACGGGAGAACCAATCACTCAGCTGGAAGAGGAAGCATTTGATCCAAAATACGGCCAAGAAATCACCGAGGCAGAAAGAAAGAAAAATGTGATAAGTGAAGAATTGCCAGCAGATTTCTGGAGCATGGATTTCAATGGAGCTGTAAGCAAAGAAGGAGCTAGAGCAGGAGTTTGGTTGCACAATCACAAATCCAGGTATTCGGAAAACCATTCTTACAAATTAAACTTTTAATGCACTAACAACATTGTCGAGTACGAAGCTTTGATGCTCAGTCTGAAATTACTAAAGAAGGTTGGTGCCAAACAAATCATGGTAAGAGGGGACTCCGAATTAATTATCAAACAAATTAAAGGTGAATATGCTGCAAAACATCCCTGTCTCAGAGATTATAGGAATGTCGTTTTGGATGCCCTTAAATGTTTCACCAAAGTTGATTTGCAGGTGATGCCCCGGGGACAGAATATTTTAGCAGATGGTTTAGCTACGTCAGCAGCTACATGCAAGATACCTTTTTGTTCCACTCGCCCATACACGATGGAGGTGAAGTGCAGACCCATTTTCCCGGACAACATCAGATATTGGCAGGTATTTGGGAACGATGATCAAATTGAAGATTTTCTACAATGCAAAAATGACTTCGAATGTACAAACATAGACTTAGAAAATGAGGATGAAAATGTAAATAAATCTGATTTTGGAAATGACAATGTAAATAAAGTAGATTCAGGAGAGTTAGGTGAAGATGAGACAGAATCTGATGTTTTTCACTTAAAAAGTAATGTTTTACCTAGGGGTTTAGTTCCTTTAGAAGACCTTTTTGATTTTAATGATGTAGCTAAAAAACCAAAAATTGAAGCCAGTGGTAAAGAGGTTGAAGACGTTAACATAGGGATAGAGGAGAAACCCAGGATTGTCAAACTTTCTAAATCTTTACCTCATGAGAAGAAACTCAAATACATTGAACTTTTCAAGGAATATGCGGATGTTTTTGCTTGGGGATATGAAGATTTAAAATCTTATGACACAAGCATCATACAACATAGGATCTCGATAAAAGAAGATCAAAAACCTTTCAGGAAGAAACTTAGGAGAATCAATCCCAAGTTACTTCCCCTGATAGAAAAAGAAATTAAAAAGATGTATGATGCTAAAATCATAGTCCCCTTACGATTTTCCAAATGGGTTTCAACTCTGGTCCCAACCTGAAAGAAAAGTGGGGAAATCAGACTTTGTATTGATTTTCGAAACCTGAATAAAGTTTCTCTAAAAGACAACTACCCATTGCCAAAAATGGACCACATATTACAAAAGGTAGTTGGATCCAGTCGAATCTCCTTACTGGATGGTTTTTCAGGCTATAACCAGGTGCCCGTTCACCCAGGTGACCAAGAGAAAACAACCTTCACAATACCTTGGGGCACCTTCATGTATGTGAAAATGCCTTTTGGGTTGATGAATGTTGGGGCCACTTTCCAAAGAGCGATGGACATTGCTTTTGTGGAAAAACTTGGCAAATTTATTGTCATTTATATGGATAACGTAACTATGTATTCCCAGTCCGATGATGAGCACTTACGACATCTTAGACGAGTATTCGAGAAATGTAGGAAATTTGGGATTTCTCTGAATCCTAAGAAAAGCCTTTTCATATTAGAGGAAGGTAAACTACTGGGGCACATAATCTCTAAGGACGAAATTAGGATAGACCCTAGCAAAATCGAGGCCATTCAGAAATTAGAACACCCAAGAAATATCAAAGAGTTATAGTCTTTCATTGGAAAAATAAACTTTCTGAGAAGATTCATATCCAACCTGGCCGACCTTCTCAAGAACATCACAAACATGTTAAAAAAGGACACAAAAATAAAATGGGACATTGAATCTAAGCAGTCTTTTGAACAAGTTAAACGTGCACTCACACAGGCTTCGGTCTTGATCAGTCCTAATTTCACCAAAGATTTTTACCTTTTTTCTTCCGCTTCTGAACATAGCATTACAGCAGTATTACTACAGAAAAACAGCGAAGGGTATGAACAACCCATAGACTTTTTCAGTAAATCATTAAGAGATGTTTCTTTGAATTATAAAATAATGGAGAAACAAGCTTTTTCCTTGGTGAAAGCCATAAAGGATTTTAGAGTATATATTCTCCATTCTCACACCATTGCATATGTTCCAAACACGGTAGTAAAAGACATTTTAACTCAAGGAAATCCAGATGACCGAAGAGGAAAGTGGATTGCTATCATTCTGGAGTATGACATAGAGATTAAGCCTACTAAACTGATTAAAGGTCACTAGCAAAGTTAATGGTTGAATCCAATTTCCATGCTCTTGATATTAATTTCTTAGCTGCAATAGATGAATAGGGAGAGCAGGCGACTCCAAGCGTGAAAGAGGTATTTCTGAACTTTCCATGGTACACAGACTTGATATTTGTTTTTCATAACTTACAAGCTCCCCCTGGTCTGACTAAAACTAAATCTAGGTTTTTGAAATTGAAAGCATTAAAATTTTTCATTTTAGAAGGCAATCTATATTGGAAGGATCCTGGAGGTATTTTGTTGAATTGTCTATTAAAAGATGAAGCTGAAAAAGTATTGTAGGATTTTCATGTAGGAGACTATGGTGGTCATCTAAGCTGGAAGACCACAGCTAATAAAATTCTCAGAGTTGGGTTCTATTGGCCTACATTGTTCGTTGATGTGCATCAGAAAGTGACTTTGTGTCATAAATGTCAGGTGATCGAGGGTAAAAAGAAGCTTCTTCCTTTTCCCCTGAAACCAATCTCTATTGAAGCTCCTTTCCAGTAATGGGGATTAGACTTTATCGGATAAATACATCCTCCCTCTTTAGGCCAGCACAGGTGGATTCTTACTACCACAAACTATTTCACAAAATGGATCGAAGCTATACCAAGCAGGCAAGCTAATGATTTTGCCATTATTAAATTTCTTGAAAATAATATCTTGTCTCGTTTTGGATGTCCTAGAAATATTATAACTGACAATGCAGCTGCTTTCCAATCTAAGAAGCTCATAGACTTTTGCAACCAGTATCATATTGGTTTGGGTCATTCCACAACTTATTACTCGCAGGGAAAATGAGCTGGTGGAATCATCCAATAAGACCCTGGTGAACATTATTAAGAAGACTTTGCAAGAAAACAAAAAATCATGGCATAACAAGCTGGTTTTCGCATTATGGGCCGACAGACTGACCACCAAGAGGTCAATTGGTATGTCACCATATCAGCTGGTCTATGGCACTGAAGTAGTTTTTCCCACTTCCTTAGGAGTTCTTGTAATGAACTTGTTGCAAGAGATGCAGGCCGAGCCAAACGATTCTCAAAGAAGGATAAACTAGATGATCCACTTGCAACAATCCAGAGAAGAAGTATACAACAAAACTCAGGTTTTTAAAGAAATCCTTAAGAAGATCTTTGACAAAAGAACTAAAGAAGATGACTTTGAGCTAGGCGACTTGGTTTTGAGATGGGATGCCCAAAATGAGGATAAAGGGAAGCATGGAAAATTTGACAACCCATGGAAGGGACCTTACATGATTCAAGCATTCAGAGGAAATAATTCCTTCTTGCTCAACAACAACGATGGGACAAATCTGCCAGGAGGACCTGTAAATGGTAGAATGTTGAAGCACTATTCACCTCCTCAGTAGGGACCTGCAGTCACACTTTCCATTGTACAAACCATTTTCATTTTGCTTGCAAGTTTTGGAGTGAAATAACTTTGATCAGATGGTTGAAGCCCATAGAGAAGGCCCTAAGCCACTGAGAAAGTTTCTCAGAACATCAGGAATCGGGATTCTTGACACTTCATAAGGAGAGTACCATCCCTAGGTGGAGCCGCTGTTATAACCCTATAATTTATAGGATCAACTGGTGATTGAAATTTTATCTCTTTAGTGTTTTTGTTTATCAAATAATTTTCCATTCTGCAAATAATTTGAGAAAAAGAAAAAGAAAAGAAAAGAAAAGAAAATGAAAATGAAAAAAGAAAAAAAGAGGGCATAAAAGAAATTCAATAGAGCCCCATGCAATAACAATGACTTGGTCCATACATTTCAAGCATGGCCAAGTTCTTTTAAATTGATGTTGATAGGAGTAGTGAATAAGCTTGGCTAAACCGTGTAATCTTAGCCAAGTGATCTAGGTTAGTTAGTGAATAAATTTGACCAAACTGCCTAATCTTGGTCAGATAACCCCAGGATAGAGTAATTTCTTAGCCCAATAGTTTAATCTGGGCTAATTGTCATAGGTGATAAGGTTAGAGCATAGGGTAGTTTTCTTTATCTCAATAAAACATGCATGATGATCCATGTCGAACCATATCTTCGAAATTTAAGAGGTTTGATGTCTAGCCCCTTGGTGATAAAAGCATGGAAAAGATTGGGAAAAACCCACGATATGCACTTATCCTAAGTTTTTCGGAGCACATATGCCTTCGCGCTCACAATTAAGCACAGCGCATTTATAAATGGCTCAGATGATCACACTCAGATCTATGGTTGACAAGTCTTTTTGGACACCCCCCCCCCGATCATTCTAACTTTAACGGTCGGGGGGGTCCAGAATCGGAGATAACAAGAGCGCACATCTGAATCGTTCCGGAGTCAGCGCCTAGATCTACGACCTAGATTGGATTCTGAACCCCCCCGACCGTTCTACTTTTAATGGTTGGGGGGGGGTCCGGAATGATGGTTAAATATCGTGCACAGATCTACGGTTGAAAAGAGAGTGCGCAAATCAACAGCTCATGGTNTAATGAAAGGGGGGGGGGGTCCGGAATGGATTGTTTTCTAGCAGGCCCCTTATCTATACATGGCAGTAATCCATTGGTTCCAAATCCCACCGCCTCCCACAGTCTGACATACCGTGTCACCCCATGACATCATTTTCCACGTTTTTCCCCTATAGGTCACGCCTCATTACTCTGTCAGTCCATTCTCCTCGTTCACCCTTTACAAGTCCCCTCACCATGGTTACTCCCCAATCAGCTCCCGCCACATCACCCAGCCATATTCTTCAGTCATTGTCACCTGCCATCTCACGCTCTAAATGACCCGTTGGAAATTTATTACTGGCTAACTTATCCGTTATCCTACTGACCTGTTCCCCATGCCCAATGGGTATCCGTTTACTCAAAACCGCCATTTCCCTTCTTTATTCCATTGCTTACTATATCGCCTCACTAGAAAATACCTTTTCCCATTGCACCAGAGCATTTTTCCCCATTTTCTCTCCGTTTTAGTCAACTGTCCCAAGACACCATCATCCCCACTAATGATTGTTTGATTTGCAGGTGTATTTATAGTGATGGTGCCAAAATCAAAGAGGACAAAAGCTGAGGAAAATCCTTTCCTTCCGCCTCTTGTTGACCTCGACAAGATCCCCCTGGCAGAAAAAGACCATTTAATCACAGACACCAGATGCGAGTTCGATTTCGCGGACTTGTAATCATGGCTCAAAGAGGTTTTCCTTGACCAAAGCGATGAAATCGGGCTCTGGGAGTCAAACCTTCCCCTGTATCTTTTTCCCCAGGTTCACCATTTCCCTGAATTCGCCCTCAAATGCCATGCCCATTACATCCCCGACTAGAGAGCCATAGTGTCCTCATCAAGAGAAATTCTTTTCCTTATTACACCTGAAACCATTGACCAGATGATGCATATACCCAGAGTCGAATCCGCCTCACCTTTCAACCTTGAAATCATCACGGAACTATATCAGAAATTATCATTTCCCCAAAGAGCTCAGATTTTCGAGCTTTTCCTCCCACAAGCCGCTCAGCTCCCCACTACAAATCCCCTGTATCCTTCATCCATGTTCTCGGTAAAGGAAAAACAGGTCATCTCGTCGGTCTACGCCCTGCTTGGGTATTTTTCATATCAATGGGTGGATGAACCCATATTGGGTTTTCTATCCATTTTCTCCACAGATGAGAGACCCACTACTTAGTTTGACTATAGCACCTTCCTAGAAGACAACATTCATGAGAAATTCTCAAATTTCGCCACAGAAGGCATGTCCTGGTATTCCTCAATACTGGCATACATGTTCATATTCTTTCAAGCAGACACATTCTCCTTTTCGATGCAGAAGATGGACAAGGATGGGCGGCCACAGGCAGTGACAGCGTGGACGTCGCTGCTCAGACACAACTCTACATATTTCAGCTTCAAACAATTTATTGAGCATTTCTACCATCCCGTGGTGAGCATGCTCAGTGGTAGACCTGAGCTGAGAATAAATGAGGAAATTCAGAGGATCCTACACCTCTCAGATCTTGAAAAAAAGGGAGAATGGTACCTGTACCAGGACCACACAGAGATCAGAGTGTATGGGTGGGAATTGGCTCCATACAAGTTACCCAAGTATCTGTCCGTAAGGATATTTTCCCTGGAGTACATAAGGCAGATGATCAACTCAGACGACATACATTTTGTGTCTCTGAAAAAGAAGCAACAGCTTAGATCAAAGGGCAGATAGGATCATTCATCTGCAATAGCCGAGGCGTTGGGGAGGAAGCAGATAGACTATTAAAGGAGATGAAGTTTTTTGTTAGCTTCATATGGAATTATGACCCCTATGGGATAATCTCAGAGATGAGAGTTAATAATAAGAATATCCCATATGTCCACACATCCAGGCCTGAGATAGAGAAGTTCGCCAACCAGATCAAATGGGAGCCAAACACTCTGGTTGAGATAGAACAACAAGACGTTTCGGTCACTATCTCATAGACCACTACACCATAGGCTCCCAAGGAGAAAATGCCCAGGAAGGACACTTCACCTTCCATAACTGAAGTGTCGTCTGAAGAGTTCCAATTACACACTAAGAGGCCAAAGACCAGTTACGCACCTAACAC
Source organism: Picea sitchensis (assembly GCA_010110895.2). Classification (NCBI taxonomy): domain Eukaryota; kingdom Viridiplantae; phylum Streptophyta; class Pinopsida; order Pinales; family Pinaceae; genus Picea; species Picea sitchensis. Next base: position 33,799 of record SNQJ01S0073376.1, on the reverse strand, counting down.
AGTTGGTGAAAAGGGAATTCAATCCACTACAACTCTGGAGGTTGATCGATCGCTCCTTAGTACAAGAAGCAAACAAATCATGACTATAGTGTTGCCCAAGAAGTCTACAGATACTCCACCAATCAACCAGCCGAGCAAAACAGGACCAAAATTGAGTATTTTTTAGAAATATGATCTGATTAAAAAGAGAAATCAGACACTGACCAGCAGCACGTATGCTCAATTCTGGAAGAAAACATCAACTACACAACAGAGACTGTTGTTTGCATTCGACACTGAGAAGGGTAGAATGCACATGGCGTTTCTGCAAGCAAAGGTGCCAGACCCGAAAGTAATCACCGATTACAAAAGGGAAACATTCAAATTTCAGACTAAAGATGTGCATCCAGGTGATCAAATGGATCTGCACAGGCAAACTGGAGAAATGGTTTTCTCCACATTGGCAAATGCTTCTACTACTACCTCTAGGTTATAGGTATCTCTGAACAACGTCCAGACGCAATTGAAGTTAGAAAAAATATCATCCTTTGCCAAGGATAATAGGATAAAGACGCTGGAAGAACTGGTCCTCAAGATCGGTTACGATCCCTCGAATGTGAAAGTAGTCGAGGAGATGCTCAAAAATAAAAATGATGATATAGCATCTTTGAGGAAACATTTAAAACTGCCACCAACAAAAGACTCACAGGCGAAGGAAATAGCCGAGACAGAAGGGGAAAAGGATGAGATGCTCAAACTGATCATGGAGCATAATGCACAGTTGAAGGAAATGGAAGCTGAATTGGAAAAACTAGTGAAAGAGAAGGAGTAGTCAAATCCCATGGAGGTCATTCCACTGAACGCAGTTCCACTCACAGGATTGAGCACAATGTCTGTAGCATAAATTCCCTCGGCAACTCCACTGACAGCTATGGAGAAAACAATTGAATGGGCTAAATCCATGGAAGACATGAATTTGCAAGAGATAGAGATTAGCAGACTCAAAAAAGAGATCAAGAACCTTCATGAACTGAAATCTTCCTTCCAAACCAGCTACTCCCAAGAGAAACAAACTTCAGACAAACTTAAACAGGAATTGCAATAGCTTCAAAAGAAAACAGTGGCGGGCAAAACACTTGCTGAGGTCAAAGAAAGTGTTTGGATGGATATCACCAAGTCCATGAATGAAATATGGCCAATGATACAAATCATGTTTGAGCAAAATGATTTGGTGTAAAGAATTCAACAGGCTATCGAGAAGATAAGAGAAGAACTGGGAGAGATGCCCACAGAAGCTGCTGAGATCATCAAATTTCTGAATTCCAAAACCAGAGAGGAGCTAGAGGAGTTGAAGATTGAAGATAGAATAGAGACCATCCTTGAGGTCAAGAGAGTCCTGACCAAGAGAGGACTGATGCTATAGCTGGAGGAAAAGGTCCAGACCATGGACACAGGAATGCAAAGATTTTTCAGCAAGATCGAAACTCTGCGGAAGAAAGGCCTTCCTGGTATGAGAGTTATAAATGACAAGTTAATGACACTTGCCGATTACAAAAAGAAACTAGCCATTGTGGCTAAGGATAGCTCGAAATTCTCAGGAATACAAGGCAGTATCACGGGCAAGGCATTCTTAGATGCTTTGCAGTTAGACATTAGCATACAGCATGAGATTCAGTACATGTTCATCATCAAGCCAACTTTTTCCAAGTACACAGAGATGGATGAAGTATACCGAAGATTGCTCAAAGTCAGCGTTCCCAGTCACCTTCGATGGGAAGATCTTCGTAATCTAATCGAGTAGTCGATGAGGTGTCCAAGCCTAGTCAGCTATCTAGTCAGACGAGGTCGTGCAGAGACCTCACCAACGGTTCACCCCAAGAAATCAGCATGAAGTTCAACACATCATCAAGCAGTTTCCTAAATTTTTGCATCTTGATAAGTTAGTTAGCTAAATTTAGATTAGCCACGTCCTGATCTTTAATGACATGATCATATGTAATTTTTGGTTATAAATACTTCACACTTTGAAGTATTGAGGGTTGATCTTTATGCCCTGCAAGCTACAAGACTGTCATTTTTATCAAGAGATCTTCCAGTAATACAAAGAGACATTTTTCACAGGATTCTTGCATGTTATTCATTGGCGATGTTTTCTTTTCTATGTTGAATGTTCTTCTTGCTCAGTTGTCATATTGTTTTCTAATATAATCTTTAAAAGTAACGCACGTTGCAGGATTTATCTTTGTATACCCTGTTCCAGACTTTGAAAGATTTTAATGTTCATCTTCTGATATTACAGTGAAGAAATTCTTAAATGCTTCTTTACTTTAATTGATATTCTCATATTTTCTGCTTTTCATCACTTTATTGCTAAAGAATCCAACGAATGCATTATCTTGCCCTGTGAAAAGAATCCTTTGTTTCTGGTTTAGATTTCTATTTTCATAATACTGACCCCATAGCCCAATGGATGCATAAATCCATTTTCAGCCAACTTAACGAAAACAACAAACCCTTCCAATCTTATTTATTTTATATAACTAACCTAATATCTTAAAGTTAAAACATAGCTAAATCATACAGAGAGATCCCTCTCTGAAACTGGTAGGGCTAGATTCTAGTTTCAAAGTGGTTGGATAAAGTTACCTCTCGTAGATTTCTTCTTTACTAACAACCTCTGGGAATTTACAGAGCACTAACAGATACCACCTGAATTAATTGGTTTTAAGTTTCTATTATAAGCGTCCCAAACATTCTTTCTTGTTTTAGCTCTACTTGTTGAGTAATTCTTACACATTTCACATATTTAAGAAAATGGTTTATGGGAGATGTCACCTGATGCCATCAGGTTAAGCATCTCTAGGTATTCTTCTGAAATTGCCTTAAGGAAAAGATCCCTAACTGCATCCTCTAGGAGGTCATGGTATTTTGACTTTTGGGAGATGTATGCAAACCATTCCATATAGTCCTCGAGACTCTCGTCTTCTAATTGTTGGACTTTGAAAATATCGTTACGAGATTCTTTGGTCTTGCAGTAGTCTTGGTACTTCTTAAGAAATATATCTTTCATGGCTTCCCAAGATCTAATACTGGATTCTCCCAACCCCATGAACCATCTTAGTGCAGAGTCCTTGAGGGTGGCAGGAAAGAGTTTTAGTTTCTAGGCATCTTGTACGTAGTTGTATCTCCTACACAAGATGTCGAATTCAAATAGAAAGGTATATGGATCTTCACTTCTTTTACCATAAAATATGGGTAGTGCTAAGAGAGGAATATTTTTCATATTGACATTAGGGGTGGTGTCCAAAATTGGAAACCCAAAGGTAGTTTCAGTGTGGTTTCCATCTTCTTCTTCCTCCCCGTGTCTTACATTGTTGTGATCCTCTTGATCATCCATGCTAGTTTGGTTCCAAAAAATAGATTACTTAAATGGTTTTATTCTTGAAGAGAACAAGGTATCCCTCTGATGGGAAGGTCTTCCTATTGTTTGGGTGTCTGGGACTCTACTCGAGCTGGTTGAGATTATTGGTGCCAAAGTTTCTATGTCAACTTGAGAGACAATTATGTTGGATGAAAAACCAAACAAAATATTCACCTATTCAGGGTCTATGATGTCTTCAAAGTTAGGATCTCCTGGTGGTGGTGTAAAAGAAAAGGCTGTATTTTTTGGTTCTGTAGAAGACTCGAGTGGTCTTGCCTCTTGTTCCACTATTACTGAATGCTTCAATTTTATGTTCTATAGTGCTCCCTGTCTTAGTCTCTTCAGAGACTACTTTAGCTCTTTGGGTGGATATAGCTCCTGTTTTTCGGTATCGGTCTGCAGAATTTATGAGTGGAACATTCCTTCCCAGAAAAAGGTCGGAAGGAACCTTGTTTGAAAGATCTGATTTAGATTTAATGTATCTACCTTTTGGGTCCCTAGGTCTATTCATGAAAGTAAATAAAAACAAAAAGAAAAACTACCATTGGGTTTGGGGGAGCCTGCAATAGCAGATGCACAGGTTCTTACCTCTTGTCTTAAAGTTCTCCCGCCACCAATCTAATGCTAAGGTCTAGAAATGATCTAACTATTTCCTACCTTGAAACAACTCCCTGACAACGACGCCAAAAATGAT
>SNQJ01S0073375.1:38250-64519 GCA_010110895.2 Picea sitchensis | reverse complement strand
AGGCCATAGTGGAGTGGCCTATGCCTAAAACCCTTACAGAGTTGAGGGGATTTCTAGGCATTTGCACTTATTACAGGAAGTTCGTCAAAGGGTTCTCACAACTTTCCTTTGAACGATTTGACCAAAAAGGGAGCTTTCAAATGGAGTGAGGAAGCCCAATTTACATTTGACAAGATGAAAAAGGTGATGAGCACATGCCCCGTTTTAGCCTTACCAGATTTCAGCCAACCTTTCACCTTGGAGTGTGATGCCTCCGGAGAAGGCATTGGGGCTGTACTGATGCAGAATAGGCATCCTCTTGCCTATGAGAGCCGAAAACTCAGGGGACCTGAGTTACTTAACACTATCTATGACAAAGAGATGCTGGCCATCATGCACGCTTTGGCCAAATTCAGGCAATACTTGGTCGGTGCTAGATTCGTTGTGAAATCAGATCACAACAGCCTTAAGTACTTCTTGGAGCAGAAGGACTTATATGAAAGACAACAGAAGTGGGTCAGCAGGATACAGGCCTATGACCTTGACATTGAATTCGTCAAAGGGAAAAACAACATGGTGGCAGATGCTTTGTCCAGGAGGCCATCAATATATGCCATGACAGATGTATCAGTTGATTGGAAGGACCTCCTTGTGATGGAATACTCCAAAAATCAGTTCGCTTGTCAGGTGATGGATGGGCAAATACAGGATGATAACTTCAGGGTCATTGATGACATCATCTATTACAAGGGCCGAATCTTTTTGGTTCCTGAATCGGCCTTCAAGGCCAAGGTATTACAGGGATGTCATGACTCACTGGTGGCAGGGCACCAAGGGATTGGCAAGACATACATGCAAGTAACAAAGAGGTTCTCATGGAAGGGCCTCAAAGAGGATGTGATGAATCACGTCAAGGAGTGTACTACTTGTCAAGAAAATAAGGATGAGCACACTCACCCAACAGGACTACTGCAACCCTTACCCATTCCAGAGCACAAATGGGAGAGCATCTCCATGGACTTCATCACCGGGTTGCCAAGGGCGCAGGGTAAGGATTGTATTTTCGTAGTGGTGGACAGGTTGACGAAATTTGCACACTTCTTCCCCATTGATACAGACTTCAGTGCAACACAGGTGGCCGAATTATTTTTCAGATAGATCTTCAGACTGCATGGTCTACCCAAAACCATTGTTAGTGACAGGGATAACCGATTTATGAGTACGTTCTGGCAGGAGTTATTCAGGCTGGTTGGTATGGCCTTGACCCCTAACACTAGTTATCATCCTCAGACGGACGGGCATACCGAAATAGTCAACAAATGGGTGGAAGGCTATCTTTGGAATTATGTAGCAGGGCAGCAGAAGGCATGGGTTAGGTGGCTACACTTGGGGGAATACTGTTACAACACCATCCATCACATGTCCATAGGCATGACCCCATTCAGGGCGTTGTCCAGTTATGACCCACTCTCTTTTGTAGAGATCGCTTTTGGTGACAACAGAGCCCCAATTGTACAGGATTGGGTACAACAGAGTCATTACATCCTCAGGGAGTTGAGGGATCACTTATAGAGGGCACAGAATCAACAGAAGGTTCAAGCAGACAAACACAGGGTAGAGCGTACTTTTGAGGTTGGTGACTTAGTCTACCTAAGGCTCCAACCGTACAGACAGGCTTCTATCAAAGGAAGTGGAGCAGAAAAGCTTCAACCCCGTTTCTTTGGGCCCTACAGGATCAACAAAAAGGTAGGGGCCGTAGCTTATGAGCTGGAGCTCCCACAGGGTAGCAGGATACACAATGTTTTCCACGTGTACTGCCTGAAGAGGGCCATCGACCAACACATGACCCCACTGGAGGTGTTGCCACCTCTAGATGAAGAGGGGCAACTGGTTCTGGTACTGGAGGAAATATTGGAGGTTCGGGAGAAGAAACTCCGGAGGAGAAGCATCAAAGAATACTTAATCAAATGGAAGGATTTGCCCATTGAGGATGCCACGTGGGAGGATGAACAGGTGGTACGTGAGATAGGTTCGTAATTGCTTGTGGACAAGCAATTTCTAGCAGGGGAGACTGTAATGTCCCCTACCTCTTGATGAGGAGGTTTGGGAAGACTTAGTGGTCTAGACATCCCCACTAGGCCATAGTCTCATACAACATGGGGAAAGGTCAACTAACTCAATGTTATATTTTGAAGTTGACTTGGAAAAAGGTAAAAAGGGTAAAAGAATAACTCAATGAAGGAATAAAGTGCTTGAGGTTGAGTTAGGAGTTGACCCTAGGGGTTAACTTAACTCAACAGAGAAACAAAAAAGAAGTATAAAGGAAAGCCTAGGGCGCACCTCTCACTCATCTTGGATATCATTGTATTTGGTTATTGAGCTCTTGAGCAACAGTTTTGAGGGTTTTGAGATTACAAACCCTAGAGAACAACTCAGTGGTGAAAGATTCCACTCACCTTGTTCCAAGCTTAGTCTCAGGGATGAAATACTCCACCCACACCATTCTATAGTTTCAACAGGTTCCATCATCAATCCAGGAGGGCAGCAGGGCCGTACCATTGAGGGTTTTTCCAGCAGGGGCACATCATTTCATGAAGAAGAGTTCGATCCAGCCTTGTGATGGGGTCTAGAAACATTCTAGCATTTGGGTTTTACTTGCAAGACCTTGATCATAAGTTTTGGAGCATTTTGGGAGAGCTACTTCGACTAGATCATTTTCTACAGCTTTGGGACGGTTTGGAGAGAAGGAGGGCGCAATTGTGATTCAGATCTTGGCAGTTTGAGAGGGTTACACCTCAGATCTGACCCTGAGACTTCTCCTAGGGGCTTGTGGTAGCCCGATCTACATTTCTAGAGAGTTTCAAGGGATTTGGAGGCCTCCTTTATCACGACCGAATTATTGAGCATTTCAGGGTTTCAGGAGGGCAGAGTCTTGATTAGGGTTTGGCAGTTTGGAAGGGGAAGACTTGGCATTTGGACTTCAAACTTTAGGGAGGGATTTCCCTTGCCCCGATCTATCTTTTGGTGAAGTTTGGCATCATTTGGAGACCTCCTTCAGTTGGGTTGAAACCTTGGCCTTCTCATCCATCTAGCAAGACGTGCCAATAGCTAGGGGGTTGGACGTGATCCTAGCTCTTATTCTATTGGGTCTTCACCACACATTCAGCCTTTGGAGGCTTATTTTGTATTGCTGGGAGCATTTTGTAGCAACTCATATCTTCTATCTTGGAGCCATCTGATGTTATTCCAGATCTGCTTCCATATTGTATCAGGTTCTTGCTTTCCATAATAATAAGATCAGATCTATGCTTTGGGGGTTCCATATATTGTGTATTGATTAGATCTTGCATTTGTATTGAGTATATCTTCATGATCTGTGCTGAATAACTGAATACAACCCTAATTTTGAAATTTGAAAGGCCAACCTACACATACAAACAATCAAACAGTTAATTCAGTGGTTAGTTAGTGTTCCAAGCGAAAAAATTGGCTTGGGAACATTACACCTCTGCTGTTGATGCCTGCTACCTTCTTCCCCCTTTCCTCTGTAGTGGATACTATGAAGAATAATGGCCATAATCATGACAATAAAAGCACTTGACCTTGCTCAGGTCCTTTTTCCTCCTAGGCTCTGGAGAACCTCCTCCTCAACTCCTCCTAGTACAGGCAACAAGGGCTTGATTCTCATCACTGTTGTTCTTCTGCATGCCATTTATGGGCTCTAATTGAGTCTCCTCTTGGATACAGTCAGTTCATAGTCTATCAAATCCTGGCAACTGCACACGTGAACAAATCCCCTGCACAAATGGCTCCCAAGATCCGGGGAGACCTCTCAATGCTACATTCACCAACTCAACATCCTCAACTGTTTCATTAATGAATGCAAGCTGATCTTGAATTCGAGGAATCTTCACAAGGTAGTTCACGACTATGTCCTCACTGGGCATCTTGACAACTTGAAATTGGTGCTTCAAATGTAACTTCCTGCCTGTATTCCTGTTTTGGTGTAGACTTACCAAAGCATCATACATTTCCTTGGTAGACTTTTCAGAAATGTGAGGAATTAAGTGATCCTTCATGGATTCTAGCAACACCCGCTTGTCCTTCACTTCTTTTTTCTTATGAGCTGCCAATTCTTGCGGATCAGTAGGACTTGGAACCACACCCTCAACATACTCTTTGAGGTCATTCTCCTCCAACAGAAGAAGAACCCCAACCTTCCAAGCCCGAAAGTTAGTTTCCCCTTCCAACTTGTCCTCAATCTTCAAGGTTTTCACCATTTTGACCTGCCCAGAACAAAACAAAAAATCTGCCACAACAATTCTGTTGTGCCTCCAATCTGCAGTAGCAAAAGTGTCTCAAGAGATGACTCCCTCTCTTCCTTCAAAGCCTCAGCTCTGAAACCATGTCAATTTTTCATATGCAATTCTATGCAACTAATTTTAGATCTGAAAATTACTTCCAGGTGATTTCAGACAGTAAACCCTCGCTGTTATCATTGAACAATTTTACACTGAAATTATTGACAAAAAAATTACAGCAGTGGAAATAACAAGATTAAATAAATCATCCATACACTTGAGACACAAAATTTCTGTTCTGTAAATTGTCAAATTCAGAAATTTCTGTGGGCAAAATTAGCCCTCCCAGTTGACCAAAAATTGAGGACAAATCAATTCTCTCAAAAATAGAAAAATCAACAAACCGACCTGAGCAAAACCTTGGGACAAATTCCAATTTAGCAAACCTGCTGACATCACCTGTACGACCTGTTGAYGTCAATCRTACGGATTGYTGACGTCAGCTTGTACGGACTRTCACCTACCCATAAATCACATGTGTAGTAACCCCTCACACGTGTYGTTATGTTCTGGTCACACATGTGAYCGTACAAGCCTATCCGTACCACACATRTGACTGTAYGGACCTGCTGTAGTCGCACGTGCGGCCTGTACGAACTGCTGTATGATTTGCCCACACGTGCGGCCTGTACGAACTGCTGTATGATTTGCCCACACGTGCGGCCTGTACGAACTGCTGTATGATTTGCCCACACGTGCGGCCTTCTCTTTCTTCTTRTACGACTKCCTCTTCTCCTTCTCTCACACGTGTGGCCTCTCTWGGCTGGAAAAACAGAAGCCTTCCTTGGTTGAGATAGAAACAAAATTTCCAAGAACCCTACACCAGATTTGCCCAAAATTGCAGAATTTCCTTTGCTGAAATTTCCAAGCTCCTAGCACAAGTGCACTCTCAATTATAATAACTCCATAAGGACACAATGAGATTTGTCACAATCTCTCCTCTCCTTATATAGGAGTCTAATGAGTGARTTTAGGAACTCCTTTTAAACTCAACATTAAATTAGAATATATATATATTTTTTTATGGGTGTGACACACCAACACAAACTCACAAAGCCCATCACCAAGCCCACGAAGCCCTAGCTTCATCCCAAGGGTGTTTTCACTGAAACGAAAGAGTAAYCTGGTGCCAACGAAGATTCCCACATSCCTGACACCATGGCCTCTAGTGGGAATACCTCCCGAAGCTACAAAAGCTTCAACAAGATTATGTCTTTCCAAGTAACATTTTTTAAAATTTTATTTTATTTGGAGAAATATAGTTCCTCACTCGCTTATGTATTAAATACACATTGGTGCCTTACCAACGCCCTGCAAAATCCTCCCCTCTTCCCATAGTTTTCCGGTTGGAGGATGGTAGTAACCGCTAGCCAAAATACTTGCTGATAACCCCAAGGGACTCAATGGGATTTGATCCCGAGACCTCTATGAACTTTTGCACAACTTCATCTATCAATCAAGCTAACCCTTAGGGCTAATATTTCTTCTATCTGGAAGTAGATATTATAGACTATAATCTTGTAGGAAGTTGCTTCTTCAAAATGGCAAGTTGCATTTACAAATGAGATGTTGACATAGGGAAAGCTAGAAAATTGTTTTAACCTTCTCGATTGCTGTTTGATTCTCATGACATGAAAAATCATCATTGCCTTAAGCGATGGATGACATTTTACTAGTCAATTCATGAATAATAGTCTTTATTCCACTGCATTCCTCTTGTTGGTCTTCTATTGTTGAGTTATGTTGAGGCCTCAACAAGTACCAAGTCTCTAGACTTGGACCCACCCCCTTTTTTTCTTCAATTTTTAGCCTTCCTTTCCTTTTATTTCATGTTGATGGTTAATTGGGAATTGATTAATCCTTATGCTTTTGAGGTATTATAGAGATGGTGGGTAATTGACCTGTCTGATCTTCTTTGAAAAACCTCACTCTGTCATGTATCTTGCTTTTGGGATCTTCTCTAGCCTTTGCATTTGAAAATATTTAGTTTCGATCAATTATTGGAGTCTGCTTGTGCTTTAAAGGGTTATAGCTTTGGAAAGTGTTGATGCAATCTTGTTGAGCATCCTTTATTTGCACGAGTGCTTTTTCTAAATTACTTAGATGGTTCATTGGGTGTTCTTAAAAGTTTGAAGGATTAAATCTTTGAATGAGCTTGATAGTTCATTGGGACACATTGAAAGTTCAAATGAAACATCTTTTAGTTTTCCTCGACAATGCATTAGGCTGTTTGGAAAATTGTCTTGGATCATCTTTCAAATTCACTTGATGGTTCATCGGGCGAGTTCAAACCTTCAAACGCACCTCTTTTGATTCTTTTTGATGGTTCATTAGGGAAGTTCCAAAGAATCATTTTTGCATCTTTGGAATCCACTCGATGGTTCATCGAGAGATGCCCAAAGTTCCATCCCCTCTTTTTCCAAGTCCACTAGACAGTTCAATGGAGGCCTTTCTAATGTCATCTTTCGAAGCTGCTTGATGGTTCATCGGGTTATTTTCAAAGTTCGTATCGAAAATCTTTCAAAGGAGTCTGATGGTTTATCAGGCTATTCTCAAAGATCTTTTTTCCGAATGCCTTAACGGTTTATTAAAGAACTTTCAAAGACTCGTTTTTCTTCTTTTGAAAGCTCTCGATGGTTCATTGGGAGATTTTCAAAGATCTCTTTTCAAAGGTGATCAATGGTTCATCGAACTATTTCCAAAATTATTCAAACTTCTTTCAAAAGTGTTCAATAGTTCATTTGGAGGAATTTAAACATTCGAATGCCACATCTTTTGGGACGCTCTAATAGTTCATTGGATAGCTTGCGAAAGTGTCATTTCGCATATTTTGGAATGGCCTTATAGTTCATTTGGTCGTTTTTGAAGTTCTTATTATGCATTTTTTTGAAGGTTCTCGATGGTTCATTGGGCTGGTCTCAAAGATCATATTTTCAAAACCCTTGATGGTTCATTGGGAAAATCCCTAACATTTGAATGTAATGTCTTTTGAAATGACTCGATGGTTCATTGGGCCGCATTCGTTGTGGTCATCTTTCAAAGAGCCTCGATAGGTCATCGGGGGGTTTGTAAAGATTGAATGAGGCATCTTTAAAACCTTCTTGATGGTGTATTGTTTCTCCTCCAAATTCGAATGTTTGCATTTAATGACAAAATTTACACAATCTTTCAAACTTAATTCTGATTTAGTGCGCCCGCGACCTTTTGAATAAGAAAATCTTTCACCCACCTTTGAATATATTTTCCCATGATTGAATTGAATGCTTTGGTTGGTTTCCATTGTTTGCAAAATTTGTTTAAATTGCATAACATTCAAATAAGGCATTGTTGCCTTTAGATTGTTGTTGAGCGAGACAGAGTAGTTCTTAGATTATAGGCATATTAGTACCTGTTAGAAATTTGAATGCCTTTGGTATTTTCGAGCTATCAAAAACAAGTAGAAGTGGAAGCAAAGGTAAAAGTTGAACTAGAAGCTAAAGCTCAAGTTGCAACAGAAGCAAGAGCTAAGGCAAAGGTGGACGAGAAAAGAAGAAAGGAGGAAGAAGAGGTTAAAAGAAAAAGGTTGGCAGTAGAAACAAGGTAAAGCCAAAGTATAAGTCGAAGCTAAAGTCAAAGCAAAAGTTGAGGTAGAAAAGGCTAGACCGTTGCTGCAACACTTTTGAAATAGGGAGAGGAAATCAAGAACAAGAAAGAGGAGGAAGAGAGAAGAAAGAAAAAAGAAGAAAGAAATACTAAAGCAATGGGGGAAGGATCACTAGACTAGCAAGTGCATACCTGCAAGAGCATAGCCATGATGTCTTCAACTCGACTGATTACAAGAGGGGATATGCCATCCTTCATGCTCACCAAGGAGGTGGTTGGAGTATAGATGTTTTCTTTTGATTAGATGAAAAAGCAAGTGATGAGACAAACACACAAGAAGAGAAAGCTTACTTTGGCAATGGCCTCTACTAGAGTGGCTTTTGCTCAAGCCAATGCATCAAATGTTAGTCACATGGCCAAAGAATTAGAAAGTTACTAACCGTAAGTATAACTCTTGAGTGTTCGACATAACATGGTATTTCCACACTAGATGAACACCTTAAGCAACCGTTCACACAATTAGATCAAAGATTAGTACAACAATGTTTTACGTGGTTAAAACCCTCAAAGAGGGAAACAATCCATGGTCCCAACCGATGCAACCACTTGAGACTATATTAATGCAAAAGAAAAATGTTGTACATAAGAGTTTCTCACAATCAATCTTTAGCAAATGACCCTCCATGCTCTTTAAATAGAGATCATGGACCAATCGGGTATTAAGCCATATACCAATTGTAGAAATATCTGAGGTCCTATGAGGCTGCCATCTAAGGTCTGTCCTTGACCTTAGTATGGCTCTAAGTTTCAATTGTATCGCTGTCTTCTTTTGCTGTTTTAGGACAGCAAATGGTCATCTCACTTTCTGCTCAATGTTTTACAGGTTAGATGCTCTTTTAAGGTGCCCTTGCAAGTGTTTTCTTATCTCAATGTTAGCACATGCAATATAACTTAAAACACATAACACTACCTCTAGATCTTGAACTTTAAAATGCTGATCTACACTTCTAAACATGCATAAAATTGACATAGCACTTGGCAATACATAAATTTGACATGGGTATTTTTGGTCAACATGACTGGATAAAACCCCCTTGGGAAAACAAGTTTGGGATATCATCTGTATGTGATGATTGGCTTGAGATACAGCAAGTAATGAAATGCAATGGAACATGTATACATAGCAAGCTCTTCAGGCACCACACCAGAACAGGAAAAATTCTTTAAGCTGTGGTAGCCCTCTCCTTTGTTGCCTCACATTCAGGCAAGCGCCCTAAGCTCATCACAGCCCAATGAAGAGAGAAATCCCTCACCAGAATGTCCCTCTCATCTTTGCCTCTCAATGCCATTAACCATTTCGAATCCTCCCATGAGATGCTGCAGTGCTGCCGGTCCTCTTGACATGTATACTTTGAAGTAGTCGCAGGAAATGTGAGGGCCGGTGGATGCCTCTACTCCCACAGGAAGCAAAGCTGAAACCTTCTAGCATAAATGATCACTAGAAATAGCAGACTGTTGAATGCACTCTCACGGAAGCAAGCTCCCCCAATCTCCCTCTCCCTACATGGACCTATCTACAGTTTGACAAGTCTTCCTCTTCTGATGAGCAAATGATGGATAATAAATGCGCCCTCCTCCTCAGATGCGCCCCTCCTCCATAGCCATGCTCCCTCTCAGAAGTGAAAGCTAAGACTCCATGGAAATACTCTCCATCACGAGTTCCAAACAAACACAGCCTCCTCAAGTTCTCAAGGGTTTTGCTCAAACCCTCATGAGGTACACCTCCTCACAGGGATTTAAGCGCCCCACTTCTCTTCTCCAAAAGTCTCAAGTGAAGAATTAGTCTCAAAAATATCTTTTACCCTCTCTTTAGCCTCCTCATACCAACCCTAAAGATCAATGGCCTAGATGGAAGTCTAGCCAAGGATCTAATCAATGGGTGAAATCAACTCCAATAATCTCACTAAGGAAACTCACTTTCCTTAGTTGCTTTATGTCTAATGGTCACCACATTGTGAATTAGTGGCTCACTTTGTATGCTCAGTAGGCATATTTCACTTTTTTGAAAACTAAATCTTCTAAGAATCAAAGGTAATTGGAATCATAAAGGAAGTAAAGTCTAGGAAATAGTCTTTACACGCTACATTTAGAGACTCATAAGCACATGAACTGGCATTGTCATACGGTGGTTTGTAGGAAGGGTTTAGTTTAGCTTGGTGAAACTTCAAGTAACAAGGCTTCCCTTGCGGCCAACAGATGGGGCTCTTTCTGGCTTGGGATGTCAGCTAGTCGAGGGGCACGTCCCTATAATGCAGCTTCTGAGGCTAGAGTTTAAAGGATCAAGGTGGAGGTTCCCTTTCCACAGTCACGCCAGAAGGAGATGGTAAAGGGAGAAGATGTCCTTGGATAAAGGAAGCTGTTTGCGAGACAACAAGACAAACTAAAGAGTGTCTTTAGGTGGTTGTGCTTCAAGCATTAATGACCTATCTTCAAATATATATAGCAGGCAGCGGCGAATCGATATGAAGTATTGTGAAATTGATGATTACTAATAAAAGACAAATGGATTGTATCCCCACTTCTTCAATAAATACAAAGAGATAAAGGCATTCAATGTGGCCTACCAATCCCAATATTATGTCACAATGCCACCTTGCTCATCCTTAATATATATAATATTTAACAAGTCTATCTGAGAGAAAATAGAATTTGGCGTCTGACTCTAGGAATTGAGTTATTTTGAAGATAAAAGGCAAAACGTTTTCTTTTTCAAACAAGATTATAGATATGATCAATGGCTCAAAATTTATCAATATAAGGTGATAAATGTCTGGTGCCAGATAAACGAGATCAAAAGGTGTAGTCACCTATATTATTTTACATTTGTGAGGGTTAGGGTTAGCTAATTGAAGGGTGAATACGTTTTGACCGTCTTAATGAACTTTGCATAGAAACCTCTATGGCTACAAGGGTTCCTAATTTGCAGATTTTAAGTCCAAGCAAAAGTCTAATTTTGACAGGCGATCATCACTGTAGAGTTAGTTCTAGGCATATAGGTTAGTTTAGGGGTTTCCAAAATAAAGTTTTGAAAGAGTTTAGAAGCAACACAGCTCAAGGTTATGCACTTCTAGACCAGTGCCTTGGAGTTGGCCAGGTCAAGTGGAGTGAAACTAAAGGCTTGGAAGACTCAAACTTAAGAACGAGAAGGTTAGGGTTTGATGGTGATGTTGCTATGAGCCGCAAACCAAAACCCTAAGAAGAGACTCACTTAGAGTGTCCTTCAGGCTAGGCCTAATGCTTCTTCTTCTCTTCTTAAGACTCCTTTGGCAAAAGCAACTGGCTTATGAACACAAATCTATGGATGAAAATTGTTGCTTAGATGAGCTTTTTCAAAACCCTGAAGCAACCCTAGGTGTAAACTAAATTAATTTCAGGCGCCTTCTTTCTTCAATTTATTTTAAAAACTAACTCAAGAAAGGAGAAGGCTAATTAATATGTTTGAAGTAGACTACTTCAATCAATGGCCTAACTTTACCATGGGGACATGAGAGGCACAGCCTGCTTATTGTGTTGGCTCCACGGGGTTTACAGTGATTAAACAAATAACAGCAAGTGACATGCATGTGGGCAATTCCTGCAGCCATTCAACAAAGAGGTTTTGCAAAATGTGCCACATTCATGAAAACATAATCAAACCCTAGATTTAAACCTTCCAATGATAAATAGCACCACATGCCAAAAAATAGTCCTCCAAGATGTAGCACCTCAAATCCAAAAGACAAGAATAACCAAAAAAGACTAGAAAGATGTCTCTCAGTTGTGTTATGTTTAAATTGAGAGGCAACGTCCTCTTTTATATGATCTCTTGATGACCTTTAATTAACAAAAAAAGGTCATCAAAACGTTGACGCCTGTTGACTTAACATTATTCAATTATTTGTCACATTACATGCCTAAAATGCCAAAAGTGAGCTAATAATGGAGGCTTGTCCAGGCTAAAAGGTGAGGCCCGTTCCAATGCATTGGGGCATAATCATCATCCAATGAGCAAGGCGTTCTTTCAGGGCTCCCCGCAGCACCCATCACACATGCCTAAAGCCCTATGCGGCTGCCACATGCTCCGAGAGAAATCGTCCAAGGCTGCCTTGGGTGAAGTCACGTCCACCCAGACCATCGATCCCATCTCCAGAGTGATCCCATGGTTGGGTCTCTGCCAAGCGTCACGATGAGGGCATCCTTCAGCTGGCGCTACTACGTGAGGGCACAAAGTGCAGCCACATTACATACCAGCATCCCAAACCATCTGATGGGCTCACCCATTCATATCACGGAGTCAGAACTGATAGCTCCCCATGTGCCTTGGTTCACATGCAGTGCATTAAAAGGGCGTGCTGCATCAGAGACTTCGCCCTCCATGGGCTCATTAGTCTGAACTACATCATATGAAAATGTAAATCATATCTCATCCATTAAATTTGTCGAACTATATGCATGAAATCCACAGCGATCATCTAAGAGCTCAAAGAGATTACACGGATCTACCATACAAAGCTAAAGAACCAACAAGACCACCTATTGGGCTAATGCCGGAAATGAAAGTTTCCTCGAAAAGGATCATTCCAGCCTTGTAATCGCAGGTGATACTTGGTTTAGGATGTCAGATCCTTAAGTGGAGACAAAAATTTGGTGTGTAATACGTAGGTGCCTTTGTAGGAAGTAGAACATGCACCGTCATGGATGCATTTTTCCAAGCCAGCACTAGCGCGCCCTCTTTCTTGTGCCTTTCTACAAGCTCTTGGCCAGAAGAGGACCTTGGCTTGGTGGCGGGTGACAACGTTACCACCTAATTCTTAGAAATGAGAGCTGATGAGACCCCCTTCCTTTGGCCATGCAGCAAAGTGCCTTACTGGTTTGAGTGTGAGATAGTGGCAATGTATGCAGCTAAATACCCTGTTGTAATGGAAATTGCATTTCGTGATGAGACTCCCCAGCCTCTTGGTTAGGTCTTGCATTTTATTTATTATTATTTTCCCTAGGTTATGGACTTCTTATGAGAGGCTTTTTGTTGCCTTCCCGGGGATCCACAGGCGAAATCTTGAGTTTTCTTTCCTGGCTTTTATCTTTTACCAATTTTACTTTATCCCCTGGGCCTTTAGCCCTTCTTCCCTAGACAAGATGTACCTGGAAGGTCAACCTAATGGCGGACTAAAGGAGATAGGATGAGATGGTGCAAGATGAAAAAGTATTGATGATATATGATGGTAGAGGCCAGACGATGGCTACTATGACTGTGGTGGCCTTAAAACCCATGAATCTGGGCACTAAAGTTGCCCCATCAATCACTAGCAGGTGGTCAAGTGGACAGTGTAAGATCCAGGTCATCAGGAAATGAAAGGAAACCTAATGCATATATAAGAAGGTTATAGCTGATCAAATGTAATGCATACCATGTTGCCAGTTAATTACCTCATGGAGCAGAGCCCTACGATGCGAAGACGGTGGTGATGATGGGCGATGCTGCTTGGCCAAGGGACAGAATGCAGGCACGAGGAAAGAAGATGGGCCCTCAGGGTATGCTCCAAGTCGATCCGGCTCGTGCTCTCCATGTACTGCAGGGGTTCATGGCGGGCTGAGACATGATCTCTAGTTATCCTAGATATGGGATACTTGGGGACACTCAGGAACTTGGAAATCTGAACACTTCAATATGGTCATTTAGTATGGGGGAGGATGTTATGAATGCATTCGGATCACTGTAATACAAGACATCTCGTGACCACGGTGCCTTCTGAAATGCATATTGGCTAAAGAGCACTAAAAGAGAGCACATATTTACCTAAAGACAAATTAGAACAAGTCAATCTTAACTAACTCTAAGTGTCTAAATATCCCCAACATCCCTTCTCAAGAACATGCCAGGGTGAAGTTCTTGAGTTTTACAAAGATGACACTATAGGAGAAGGAAGGAGGAATTAAAACCTATCCCCCTTAATAACAACATTGAACTCCTAACATAGATCAAAGAAAGAAACACATATTTACCTAAAGACAAATTAGAACAAGTCAATCTTAACTAACTCCTAAGTGTCTAAATATCCCAACATCCCTTCTCAAGAACAACTTGGGGTAGGATTGCAGGATTTACAAAGATGACACTATAGGAGAAGGAAGGAGGCATTAGAGCCTATCCCCCCTTAATAACAACTTATTGAACTCCTAACATAGATCAAAGTTCGGAAAACTTCGCTTTTGTAAGAGACTTTGTGAAAATGTCTGCAACTTGATCATCTGTAGGGCAAAAGAGAACTTTGAGAATGTTATCTTGAATAAGATTTCTAATAAAGTGCATGTGTCGTTTAATGTGTTTGTTGTGTTGACGTTGAATTGGATCTTTTGCAAGCTTGATGGCACTTTGATTGTCACAACAGAGGGTGGTTGGATGTTGTTGTTGGAATCCAAACTCTAAAAGAATTTGTTGAAGACACAAGGCTTCTTGACTTGCATTAACAGTTGCTCAATACTCTGCTTCTATTGAAGAAAGAGCAAGACCTTGTTGTTTCTTACAAGCCCAAGTGGCAGGTCCGAAATCATGACTAAAAACATAATTTGTAGTAGATTTCCGATCATTAGGGTCACTGAATTGGAATTAGTGAAACCAACCAACAAAAGGCCCCCCCTAGAATTGTAATGTATCCCAAACTGAACTGTACCTCAGATGTACTGAAGTATCCTTTTTGTTGCTTTCCAATGGCTCTCGTGGGGTGTTTGCAACTTTGCATATACTAGGCAACAAGACCAACAACAAAGGAAATATAAAGACAAGTATGAGTCAAATATAAGAGGCTACCAACTGACCGATAGTACAAAGTGGCATCTACTTTGAGTGTAGTATAGGTGGCAACAAGTTTGACTCCATACTGAAATGGGAGATGGGGCTGGTTTACAATCTTACATGTGAAAGCGGTGAAGAAGGTCACATGCATACTTAGAATGGGAAAGGGAAATTCCTTCCTTGGTTTGCAGTACTTGGAGGCCAAGAAAATAATGCAAAGAACCTAAGTTTGTCATTTAAAATTTCTACTTAAGGATGGATTTTACATGGTTTAAATGTTATGCACCAAACGACCAAAATAACATAGACAGAGAGAGAGAGAGAGTCTAGGGGCTTAACGTTAAAAGTTTAGGGTCACTACTAGTGAAGATAAGGTTATAAACATAAAGAACAAGTATTATGAGATGGTTTCCTACTTTCTTGGTATAGACACCAAGGTTAGAATGACATCTAGAAAGGCTAGCGTCAAGATCTTAACTAACTCCTAAGTGTTAAAATATCCTAACATGGAGAGCGAGGTGACCTTCTGTAAAACATCTCAAGGAAACACTGTAGAGTTTATTGAATAAGCTCTGGAGGTCCAAGATGAGTTTAATGCAGTACAAATTTCTCTACAAAAGATCCCAAGACTTCTAGGACTCGTGTCAAGATGTACTCATTCTCTACAGCCAAATACAAGATTGTCAAAAACAACAAGAAAGAGTGAAGATCTAATTCAACTTGGTGAAGAAGCAACACACTGATCTAGGTGAGACTCCTTCTGGATTTTCCTGCATGGGTGAAAAAGAAATACTCAACAATGATCTTGGACTTAGATATATCTATCTCTCTTACTGGTTTCCCCATGGGGGTGTTTCTACGGTCATGTTGGCCAAAAACACTTGTGTACATTTGTCATGGTTGCTTAGTATTTTCAGCTTGTAGTTGTTAAAGATTCTAGAGGTGTATTTGAAGTTTAATGCATGTTAAAGAAGGCTAACTTGGACAGCAAAACTATCCATCATTAAACCTTATAACAAGAGGCACTAAAAAGCATCAAATCGAAGCTTAAGGGCAGATTTCAGAGTGGGTAAAGTTCAGATTTGTCGGCTGTTTAGGATAGCGAGAAAACAGTCCTAAAACAGCAAGGAAAACAGTTTTGAAAGTACCTTGAACTTAGTGCCCAACAAGAGGTCATTTGACAGGCCTGTTGGGCAGCCTTAGGAACCTCAAATTTCTTCATATACTATGAAATATGGGGGAGGTTCTACTTGTTCTAGGACTTGAGGGGTTTCCTTGCATTTGTTTTTGCCCCCTGGATTAGGGCTAGATTTAGACATTTGTGAGACTATTGTCCACAAACGGGGAACTTTATGTAGTCTCTCTAGATTAGTATCGTTAGGCTACTAGAAGGGTAAGCACTAGGAAATATGTTGTTGGTGGTATATTAGATTCTAGAGGTGTATTTGATGTTTAATGCATGTTAAAGAAGGCTAACTTGGACAGCAAAACTATCCATCATTAAACCTTATAACAAGAGGCACTAAAGAGCATCAAATCAAAGCTTTAAGGGCAGATTTCAGAGTGGGTAAAGTTCAGATTTGTTGATTGTTTAGGATAGCGAGAAAACAGTCTTAAAACAGCAAGGAAAACAGTTTGAAAGTACCTTGAACTTAGTGCCCAACAAGAGGTCATTTGACAGGCCTGTTGGGCAGCCTTAGGAACCTCAAATTTCTTCATATACTATGAAATATAGGGGAGGTTCTACTTGTTCTAGGACTTGAGGGGTTTCCTTGCAATTGTTTTTGCCACCTGGATTAGGGCTAGATTTAGACATTTGTAAGACTATTGTCCACAAATGCGAAACTTTATGTAGTCTCTCTAGATTAGTATTGTTAGGCTACTAGAGGGGTAAGCGCTAGGAAAGATCTCGTTGGTGGTATATTATTGAGATAGTGTACGTCCTTCCATCGAGTTGAAAGACATTCCACTTCTTTAAGACCTTAGAATTGCATTTGCTCCTTATAGAGTATTGCCCACTAGGTCTGTTTGAGCAACTAAACTTCCATGATGCACTTCCTTTCCTTGCCCTTGAATTGAATGAGATATAGTTCCTTTCAGTCTAGAGCTCCTCTGATCATCCAACCAAATCGCTTTGGCACCAAGTACTCTCTAGAGGACATCATTAGGCTTTTTTTCAAGCCATTCACACCGATAGAAGATGGTGGGGACGCCCCTTCTCCTTCCCTCCACATCTCTTTCTACTTCTACTTCCACCTCCATCTCTGGGTTGAGCTAGAGCTTCACACGTATCAAGGTTTTCACTTTTGTCTTACATAGTATTGGCTTTGCATTGGCCCATTATCAATGATAGAGGATGATGGGAATGCCCCTTCTTTGTCCTCAACCTGTCTTTCTACTTCTACTTCTATCTCCATCTTTGGGTTGAGCTAGTGCTTCACGCCTATTATGGTTTGCACTTTTATCTTACTTAGTGTTGGCTCTTTTCTTTTGTTTTATTGACATTTTTATCTCTTTTACTTTGTTTTCAGGAGTATTCATGACACTCCCATAGTCCATAAATGGTTGTTTGTACTATCTAGTCCTATTGACCTTTTCTAGTCTTATCTTATCTAGGTTAGGTTGAGAGTAGTGTGCAATATGGGAAGACACAAACTATGTTTAGAACCATCACCGGTATTAGGAGAGGCCTTGATTGAGAGGGAAACTTAGTAGGTGTAGGAGTCTTACAGGTAGCGGTTTCAACTATAGGAGGTGGATTGGATATTGAAGATGAACCTTGCTCAAGCCTTCAAATTTTGTCTCTTCACTTTTGTAGCTTGAGTGGCATTTAGACTAGCAATTGTTTGATGGGTAATATTCATAGGTATGTTTGGGCAGGCCCATACATCATTGCAAGTTTTTTCTAAGCTATTTATTTCAAGAATTACACAGCACCTTACTCCACATAGGTCCTTGGAATTGGATCAAGAAAAGTCCCTATTTCTTATGAATTTCATAGTTTTTTTTCCTTTGTCCTTGGGGTTTATGATGAAAGAAAAACCAAGAGAACCCCCCAAAATTCCAAATGTCGTACAAGTGACTCCAATCTTCTTGAAAAATTTGTATGGCGAAGGCAATTGCATTCAAATCACAAGTTTGGTGTGCCCTCTACGTCAAATTTTGAGAAATTTTGTTGCCCAATCAATTTCTAATGTCGAAAATAGCTATGCAACATTTTACCTTTTCACACATTTATCAATTCCTTGAAAATACTTCAAACTCAGCTACAAATTCATGCAGATGTCTATGTTTTTGTTGACAATCTCCCTTTAGAAAACATCAAAACACTTGGATGGTCGAATGCCAATTTTTTTTTTATATTTCATTCTTATCTGTCTTTAGTTCAGTTTTAGCATTGAACTCACCAAGTGTTTTTCAGAATTATCGAGTACTTGTGAGTTTGGCGAAATTTGCTCACTAACGGTGAGCTCGATTGGGGTGAGTAAAATTGGCTTGTTTCGAGGTAAAGCTAAGTTGATGAATATTACTGTCGCTCATTGAGTCTTCGTACTGTGATTATAATTTCATATGTCCTTCCTATAGAAAACGAGACCACCCAAACAAGCGAACATGTGTTGATGTAGAATATTCATAGAATTAAAAGGCGAAGTTTCCTTTTTGTTTTTTAGTGTGCTTAGTTATACATATTGCCTGTTTTTTTGGTATAAGATAGGGTTGTTTACTTGCTTTTATATTTATGTTTTTTTCTAACTTGATAGGCTATCTATTATTTTGGAAGTAGGATTGGTTTTCTAAGATGGCTTTTGTTTTTGGAGCTAGTCATACTTGTTGGCTATTTTTGATGTTGTAAGGCAATAATGTATTGATTCGTAATATTCTTTGGCTTGGTAGAGAGCAAATGCATGCCAAGGAAGTAGCTTCAAGTACATAGAGGATAGCAAAGTCTGTCATGATTATCAAGAGATCAAAATCCAAGAAAATGCGCAAGCTCTTGATGTTGGTTCAGTGCCTCGTTCTATGCTTGTCATTTTGAAAGATGATCTTGTTGATTTTGTGAAAGCTGGTGGTAAGTTCAATGAGCTTGAATCTATCTTCATTGAAGTAAATTGTCAAAGTTGTGTATTTGAAAGATTGGTCTTTTTCTTGAATACATATAGGATGTTGGCATCAAAATGTGTGTTCTATTTACCTTTTCTTGCCTTGAATTATATTGTTTAGTGTCATACATTTCCAACATTCATCAATCTTATGATTCTTTTTCCTTTTAAATTTGAAATTTGACACTGTTTTTTGTTTTTAATTTAAAATTTTGTTATGGTTGGAATACATTTACTTTCGCAGAATTTATTTAGTATAATTTGTATTTTTACTATGAATGCATGTATTTATTCGTAATGAGTCAAAACAAGGAAGCACTTTTTGAATTAGTGTTAGATGTTATTCACATATGTTGATTATAGTACTTTCTTTGCCTTGAAACTTTATCAAGCATAATTATTTGAATTACAGACATTGATTACTCATTTATTTTTCTTTTAATTTTGAAGATGAAATTTATTGAAATCTGAAGATCTTTTTAATTGAAATGTGTGTTTTCCTTGGTGTTTTTTCTTTTTCCCGAAGAAAAAAGTGTAAATTTTATTTCAACTTTTGGAGAAAAAAAATTTACATTCTGCATATACATGTCTCCATGTATTGATCTCGTGGAAGACAGCTTCCCCATAAAAGCATGCCAAAAAAAACCACAAAAAACAGCCTCCTCTAATCTAACTGTCCCTTAAGGAGGCCTACATAAGACCTATCTCTGATACATAAATAGCGATATACATATGTTCCAATAAAAAAACCTTCAAAGAAGGGTCATCCATATGGGATGTATACCATACAAAAGGCATGACTGAACGAGAGCCCAACACTCTACAACATATCCAAAATCAAGATAAAAAAGAAGCCCGGCAATCAAGTTATGCTGAATTCACTGAAGCTTCCCTGGTAGCGAAGGAGCTCTGCCCAAATCCAATTTCTGAACCATCTGTTACCTCTGAGAACGACCATTTTCCCATATCCAGTCGCAGGCCTTCCTTCGAGAGAAAGTTCGCCGTCCTGTTTCGTTCCCTGAAGACATGCCAGATAGAATATTCATCAAAAGAAGCTAAAATTCTGAAGATCTCATCAAGCAGAGGAGCTAAAATGATATTGTGGCAGCGCTGAGTTTTTCTAATCCAACTGATAACCAACATTGAATCCCCGAATATCTGAAGAGAAGAGATATGTTTTTCTATAGCAAAGAGCAAGAGCAGCTTGAGTGACATAATCTCAGCGAAATTGTTGGAGTCAGGACCGAGACCCATTGTAATTTTGAAAAAATGGTTGGAGGAAAGAAAAAGGACTGCTCCTCCCCCACATATAGAGTTATTATTCTGGGAAGCTCCATCAAAGTACGTCCAAGGTTTCCTTGGTGTTTGTTAGCAATGCAATGCAATTATATTTTTCACAAGATGAAAAGAGGTCAACTTATAGTTTTATCCTTTCAATGCTTGTCAAATATAATATGCAAGTTTAAATCCTTGTTTGCACTATGTTCATGAGATGTAAACAAAAGCTTGTACGACAATTAAACTGTGACATAAGTATATTATGTCAAAGGAAGATCTTGTTAGAGTGAGCATATAATAATGGTCATGTAATAAAGTTTAATTTAATACTTAAGGTTAGTAAGTGACTTATGTCACATGTCATTAAGAGAATAATATTAGGTTAGGTTAGAGATTTAACCATTAAAGTTGTTTTGTGGGATTTTGGTATTGGACATTGTCTCCCTTATATGTATTGACATCCACATCACATTGTTGATGATCCAAGCATATCATTCTCTCATTTAATATGTTATGGTCTGCATTGGTGTCTGCATTCTTACGTGTAAAACTTACATGGTATTAGAGTGAGGTTAAGAAGAAGCGGGTGAGAGGCCTAGGGACTGTTGGAGATCAGAAACAGACTGAGGGACTGCTCACACGCAAGAAGAGGCTAGACAAACAATTAGGGTAAGCCTGGTCCAAGTCAAAGATGAGTTTTATGCTGACTCAAAGAGATATAATATCTTTTTTTTTAATGATCAATGGTTCTTATGTTAGAATATTTAAAAAAAACTGTGAGATGGTGCTGTATGAGTATCGAGGTCATTGCTAGGTTAGCGTTGTAAGAGTGTCGAGGTCGATTAGCTTCTAGGAAAAACAATAGTCGTGGAGAAGAGTTGAAGGATTGCCATAAGGTTTCTTGTTAGAAATTGTAACTGCTAATTTATAAAGAGGGTTATTGTACCTATGGAACTCATGTGAGAAGAGACCCATGTGGTCAAGTGATGAACAAAGTAGGGCAAGACAACCTTGAGAATAGACATAGTGGAGGTGGTGATTGTGGTAGTTATAGTCGAAATGGAAACAAATAATACAGATTGAAGTGGGTGAACCGATCAAAAGAAAAACCTATGTATTATTGGTTGGGGTCAATTAGAGTCTAGACTATTGTAGGGGAAGAGTCAACGTATAATTGGTTTGAATTTTGTTAGGAGAAGAGAGTCCACATAGAGATTAGAACTGTAAAAAAGATTACCCGTGATGATGTTCGCATGAGGTATTGTGGGATTGGGCATTGACTAGTAGTAGAGGGTAACTTGCCATCAAACAACTATTGAGCTCGTTACTCCTCATACTCCATGAGTATTGCATGTGTGATTTTTATCACACAATTCAAAGATTTGCAAGATGGTATGATGGTTCTAGCCCCCCAAGGGGTTTGATTTTGGAGTTTTGGTGGAAGTTGCTTCAGTTGTGCATCATGTTCTTTTCAGTTTGATGGAGGCATTCTTCATGGATTAGTTCTAGTCACTACTTTCACTTCCTTGTTGCATGTTTAGTTGTTAGTGTCCTCTAACATGGTGGTGTCTTTCCCTATTGTTTTCTCAATGTCATTCATATTTCATCACATTTCCATCATTGTACCTAGATAATTTGTATGTTTCATCACTTCTTCACTTTTTACTTAGGTAGAATCCACCTTACACCTACATTTCATCACATTCCCTTTCCTAGAGGGCGCTTGACACATTTTACTAGTAATTCTCTAAGTTTAATTTCATAATAACCCTTCATTTGTCATATTTCCACCTTTTCACCATTTCAGTGCGTGAACACATCAAATTGATATGGAATATTTCATTTGCTAATTAATTTATCCCAAACCTCAAGATTATTGGGCTATAAATACTCATATGTTATAATCTTTCATTGAAGCCTTATTTCCCAAATTCTATTTCAATTTGTTACTACGGAATGCATCTTTATGGCTATGTGGTACACACATAAGGGTAGCGCTCCCCCTTTGGCACACATGTTGAGGCAACCCACTAGAAAAATAATATTTAATTGTTGCCTCCTTTTGCAAATTCGTTGAGCCAAATATTAGTCTTGTTCACACGTGCCGACCTAGTTTTTGACCATGTCACATATTTATCCTTTGGCACACATGTTGAGGAGGTTGTTGAGTCTTGCACGTTGACTAGGGAGTTAGTTATGCATGTGACCTAGGTTTTTTGACCATGTATTTATCCATCACCTCTTCCATTCATCCACTCACACTCATTTATTTCATCCCTTAGCACACTTCTATAGGGCATTAGGTCGTGTGCTCCTCTAGGGGGTACACTTGCATCTTTGAATGAACTTATTCACACCTTGTACACCTTGTGAAATTAAAGTGACTAGCAACTAATTCCTCCACTTCTTGGAGGTTCACTTGCACATTTGTTAACTTTTGATGTTTTAGTTTTCGTAAGTGTGTTTTATCTTTAGTTAGCAGGATTTGCTTTTAGTACTATAAGGCTTTAGAGGTGGTGTTAGGATGTAAAGCTTATATTTATAATAAAGTCACTTTATGAATTTAGGTTATAGTGGATGCTTTTGCTCACTTTTGTTGAGTTTTGGTATACCTTGGGAAGTGGTTGCCTTGTGGTTGTGGGTCTCTAACAACCATAGGGAAATATTTGACCCTTTGTGCCTTATACTTCATGTCTAATTTCACTTTGACATTTTCCTAAGTCAAAAGGGTAAAATTTGTCGCTTGAGACAAAAGTGACTATTAATTCACTTTGTGGGTGAATTGGGGGACATAAAGTGAACTAAGGAAACTTAACCCAAAGTGGGTTTTGAGTTGAGATTCTTTTGGAGAGATCTCAACCATGGATTAGAGATGGCTTGGAGTGATCCTAGCCATTCATCTTTTAGGTTTCCTTATGATTGCTTAAGAGGGGTGCATAGGGAAAAAGGAGGTTCATTCACTCATTTGTTCACTTGGAGAGTTTGGAGAGGAGCATTGAGAAGAGAATGGAAGCATTGGGAGAGGAGAGCTTGGGCGCTATCTTTCATGGAGGGCGCAAGGAGGCTTAGGGCTTGATTATTTTGTGGTGTGGGTTCTTGCTTGGTGGAGGGCGCACTCTTGGAGGAGGGCGCAAGCTTAGCAGGCACTTGTAGTTCTTGAGCTTTTGCAAATCTAATTGGTGGAGGTTTGGGACAACATTCATACAGAGATTTGCATGTAAGGGTTTCTCAAACAGCCAAGGGAGGATCAAGGGTGCATCAGTTTAGTGGAAGAGGCAACAAAGGAAGGGGGGCGCACTTGCTTGGGCTCATTCTTCTTGGAACCTTATAGCAAAGCTTGAGAGGAGCTTGCTACTTGTACAGGTTCCATTGTATTTGTTTACTTGTTGCATTCCATGCTTGAGACATCACATATATACACTTTCATTCAAAATTGGTTTTCCCCGGTGGGGTTTTATCCAGGGTCATGTTGACAAAAAATCCTTGTGTTCAAATTTTATGTATCCTTAGTGTTTAAATCAGCAGTAGGAGCTTGTAAAGATCCTAGAGGAGTGCTATATGTTTTGAGGTTTGCATGTGCTAACATTCAATCATTCAATGACTAAAACACTTGCAAGGGCACTTTAAAAGAGCATATAACCATCAGTTTGAAGGCAATTTTCTTTGCAGAAATAAACAGGCCTGTTTGCTGTCCTAAAACAGCAGCAAGGACAGATTTGGTTTCTTGAACTTAGAGCCCAACAAGAGGTCAAAGACAAACCTGTTGGGCAGCCTTCTAGTTCCTCAAAAATCTACATGGTATCAGAGCCTTGGTGGCTAAGAGTTGGCTGATTTACTAGCATACAGTTGGCAGATTTTTGGACAGTTTTGGACAGCCTTATTGTTGATGATTGCAACTTCGTGAGACATTCTTCAGGTCTTCTCCCCAGAGCAGTGGGCTGGGTCGACCTATGCTTTCTCCCTATCTTCTCCTTGATGGACTGAGTTGGGTTGACCTGAGACTGGTCTTCTCCTCAGTTGTGTTGGGCTGGGTTGACCTTAGACGAGTCTTCTCCCCAGGTGGATGGGCTGGGTTGATCTGTGGGGACGCCCCTGATCTTCTCCCCATATTGGGCTGGGTTGAACGCTCCTCTGAGACTGAGTTGAGCATAACACTTGTTAGAGGAGTGGCAAGTTGTCCTGGGAGGGCACCCAACGTTCCATGGGAGCAGACCATGTGGACATGTCACTTGGGAGTTGACCAAGTGGACACATCATGAGGGAGCAACCCTTGACGATGATGATGACTTGCTCTAGTGGGTCGTAGCCCCTAGAAGAGATGAGGACGTTCACACTGGGTGCAACCATGTGTGACATATTGATGCAGCCTTTCACTATGATGACTAGAGACAAGAAGAAGCCCAACGTCTTATGTAGAAGACTCACTAGATGCCCAACGTCTTGTGTAGAAGACCTAATCTGCTAAAGTCGGCCTGGATGAAGAGACACCTTTTGGAAAGGATAAAGTTCTCATTGGACTTGTATAAATAGAGAGAACTATCTCTCATTTTGTCATAATACACTTGGATCACTTTCTCTCTCTTGTGTAGCGCTAGCCTCTTGGGATTCTAGTGCACTTCTTCTTGGTGATTGGATTTTCTCTTGGACTATCTATTATCTAGTGAAAGGTTGCTACTGGGTTTTTCTCCCTTGTGAAGAAGGGTTTCCTAGGATATCTCTTGTGTATTTTGTGCATGGTTATCTTCTTGCGATCTTGGATAATTGTATGATGCAATTAATGTTTAGGGTTTATGCTTCATGATGCTTATGTTATTCAAAATTGAATAGAATGTTAACAAGTTGATCAAGCATAAAAATTCAACACTTATTTCACTCTTGTGTGTCAAGTGTTGAGGCTGATTTCTTTTGCAGTTTAGCATCAGTTTGAGTTTCAGTGGATAACCATGTCGGTGTCTCAGATGAGGGCAGAGGATAGGCTAGCCGAAGCTAGCAACTGGTCCCCTTGGAAGACTAGGCTTATTTTTGTCTTGGAGGATCTTGAACTATGGGATAAAGTGCAGGCTCCCGTTGTTGTTCCTTTTGTCACTGCTCCTTTGTTGGCAGCAGAGTTTAGGAAGAGGAACATCAAGGCAAAGAGGACTATCTGTGATGCGGTGAGAGACCATGTCATACCCCATTTGACTGGGAAATACTATGCCTTTGAGATGTGGGCCTCATTGTGCAAGTTTTACTAGAGTCCCAATCAGAACCGGAAGACGGTTTTGCGGGAGAAGCTCAGGGGCATTTAGATGCTCAAGTTAGAGTCGGTGGCATCATACCTTGGGAGATTTACACAAACTCGAGATGAGTTGGCAACAGTCAGAGAGATTGTGGATTCAGACTTTTTGGTGAGGACAACCCTAAACGACTTCTCCAAACCTTTGGGTTCATTTGTGCGAGGCATTGTGGCCAGGGAGGTCATGCCCGGTTGGGAGAGACTTTGGGATGATTTCGTATAGGAGGAGCTGAGATGTGGCTTTGGATATTCAAGACAACAACGTATTGCTGAGGGTGATGAGGATCTTTCCCTTTGGTCAAAGGGCAAGAAGAAGGTTGGCAAGGGTACTAAACAAGGTCCCAAGGGAGGGGCCAAGTCATAGGAGAGTGGCAGTGGGTAAAAGATAGATATGAGCAAAGTAAAGTGCTTTGCTTGTAAGAAGATGGGGCACTATGCTGGTCAATGTCCCAACAAGAAGAAGAAGTCGGGTGGTACAACAACTACAACAAATGAGGAGAAGTTTTAGGCACAGTTTGAGAGGGAGTGTGCCTTCCTTATTTTTGCACTTCAGTTGAGACGACACCCAACATTTGATTTATAAACAATGGAACTTCGAGCCACATGACGGGTGTGAGAGAGCACTTCACTAATCTCAAAGATCCTGAGGTCAAGATGGAGATTGCACTTGGAGATGACACCGTAGTTAGAGTTGCTGGGCATGGCACAATGACATTTCAGAGGGACACTATGCCACCCATTTCGTCCAGGGATGTGTTGTACGTCCCTGGGTTGAAGAAGAATTTGATATCAATTTCCACCCTCCAGGACAGGGGTCTTGAGGTGTCCTTCAGAGGGACAGAGGTCCTCATACACCCTAAGG
>SNQJ01S0073375.1:26802-38200 GCA_010110895.2 Picea sitchensis | reverse complement strand
TATGCCACCCATTTCGTCCAGGGATGTGTTGTACGTCCCTGGGTTGAAGAAGAATTTGATATCAATTTCCACCCTCCAGGACAGGGGTCTTGAGGTGTCCTTCAGAGGGACAGAGGTCCTCATACACCCTAAGGGGTCCCGTCTCACCTCAGGGTAGGTGATTGGAGTGAGGGATGGTAAACTATACAAATTTCTTTTTCAGCCCCTACATGCTTTGGCAGCAAGTAACGACAACAATAGTCAGTTATGTGAGTTATGGCATTGGAGGATGGCTCACCTTCATCATGGGTCTCTTGGACGGCTGAGAGAGGTTGTGACAGGAGTGCCACAGTTCAGCTTAGAGCATTAGGATGTGTGCAAAGGGTGTGCGCTTGGTAAGTTTACCAAGGTTGTTTTCCCCAACAGTGACAGTAGGTCAGTTGGGATACTGGATTTAGTACACACAGATGTGTGTGGGCCTATGTCTCGTATGTCCTTGAGTGGTTGTGAGTACTATCTCACATTCATAGATGACCACTCGAGGAAGACCTGGATCTATTTCCTGAAGGCCAAGAGTGAGGTCTTCAAGAGGTTCCAAGAGTTCAAAGTTGTTGTGAAGAACCAGACTGGAAAGAAGATCAAGGTCTTGCGGTTAGATAATGGATGTGAGTATGGCTCCATAGAGTTTGTAGACTTATGTTCCTAGGAAGGGATCATAAGACAAATGACTGTGCCTTACAACCCCCAACAGAACGGGGTTGCCAAGAGGAGGAACAGGGCCATTATAGGTGCAGCGAGACCTATGTTGCATGATCAGGCTTTGCCTCTATACTTATGGGCTGAGGCGAGTGTTGCTCTAGTTTATCTACAGAACATGAGTCCCCACAGGATTTTGGGGAAGAAGACTCCTGAGGAGGCCTTCACTAGTAGGAGGCCCGATGTTGACCACATCAGGATTTTTGGATGCTTGACATACTCTCATGTCCCCTCAGAGAAGAGGACAAAGCTAGACCCCACAACCCAACATGGGATTCTAGTTGTTTACTCAGAGGTCTTGAAGGCCTACTGGATCTACATTCCATCACAACGGAGAGTGTTGGTGAGTAGAGATTTTAGATTTGAGGAGGGTATAGCTTTCAAGAGGTCTCTTGAGTCAAGAGACAATATTGAGGAGGTTTCAGAGACTCAGATTGATGCTTTAGAGAGAGCACAGCCTCAGGTGTTGAGTACACTAGCTTCGGGGGTGACAGGGTCACCTTTCACAGCTTCAGGTTAACAGTTGCAGAGGGTTCAAGCAGAGGGTGCAGAGGCTTCAAGATCTCATAGTGTTGGCATGAGATATGAGGTAGAGACTCGTGGGCGTGGAGATATTACTTCTCCTTTGGTTACTCCAGGGAAGAGGAAACCAAGATGGTTTCATGAGACCTTGAAGGATGCCAAGGAGAATGTTGGAGAGCCCAGAGGGTTGTTCAGAGAGAGCAGGACACCAAATAGGCTTGGGTCCTACTTGGCGATGGTGACGAGCATCACAGATTCAGAGCCCGAGACATTTGCAGAGGTAGTCGACCAACGGGTTTGGTGAGATGCCATGCTGGAGGAGTATGGCTCCATTATGCGCAATGATGTATGGGAGGTGGTGCTGAGGTCAGTGGGGAAGTCAATTGTGACTTCCAGATGGTTGTATAAGACCAAGTATGCTGCAGATGGCAGCATAGAGAAACACAAGGCCCAGTTTGTGGCGCAAGCATTCTCTTAGGTAGAGGGAGTTGACTATGATGAGACATACGCACCAGTTGCGAGATACACGTCCATTCAGAGCATTATTGCCACAGTGGTAGAGATGGGTTGAAGGATACATCAGATGGATGTAAAGACTGCATTTTTGAATGGCTTTATTGAGGTGGAGGTGTACATTGAGCAACCGCAGGGGTTTGAGGTGATGGAGAGAGATTCTCATGTGTGCCTTCTGAGAAAGACACTATATGGTTTGAAGCAAGCTCCAAGAGCTTGGTATTCATGTATTGACGCTTATTTGCTTCAGATGGAGTTTGAGAAGAGTGAGGCAGATCCTAACCTCTATTACATCATTAGAGGTGAGGACACGCTTATTCTCATTCTGTATGTGGATGACTTGTTCATCACGGGAGAGGATCTTCTCATAGCTGAGTGCAAGCTGGGACTTGCATCAGAGTTTAAGATGACGAACATTGGTTTGATGCACTATTTCTTGGGCATGGAGGTTTGGCAGGAGGAGGGTCATATCTTTCTGGGGCAGGGGAAGTATGCTGCAGACATCTTAAGCAGGTTTCAGATGGAGGACTGCAGGCCCATGTCTACACCTATGGTCACCAACTGGAAGAAGCTTAGCGCTTTAGATTCCCAGTTGGTGGATGCTACGAGATACATGCAACTAAGAGGTTCTTTGATGTATCTGGTCAACACCAGATCAAATATTTGTTTTTTCGTGTGTTATCCACCAAGTTGCACTAGGATGGACTTGCAGATGAGCCGCCAAAGATTGAACAATGACTTGTTCAAAATTCAGAGTTCAGAAGTCCAGCAGGCCAATATGGCCCTTTTTCAACTTTTTTACCACATTTCCATACCCCGCAGGGAATTGTAATAAGAGGTGTTGCATGATGAATTTTGTAAAAGGTTTAGCCTCCTAAGACTTAGACGTGAGTTGTTACTCTAGAGTGTTTTTTTTACTTGTTAATTATATTCTGCTGTCCAAGCAATTTATAATTTTTGAGTTTTTTCACTACATTTCTCCAAAGCTAGAGTATATACTCATGGTTAGGCCTTGGCATGGTCATTTAAGCCTAGTTTCTAATGTATATTACCATGCTAAACATCCTCCTAGAGTTTTATGGAAATGTGTTAAGTCTCCCTTAGGATTTTTATTTTCTTTCACTTAATAAAAAATTTCCCGTAAAACATAACTTTTTTTTTGTAATTTGAAGTTGTATTAAAAAAGTGGTACTAGGAGGCATCATAGGCCTTGGGGGTGCTCATTTTTGAACCTAGAGCACCCACTTTTGTGAGTGAAATTAGTGATTTTAATCACTAAAAAGTTAATTTTACTCACAAAATCTAAAAAAGACATAAAAAATCAGGATTGCTAAAATTTAGCAAACTTGCCGGAAACATGTTTTGACATGTTTTGAGTCAAATAAAAGCTAGAAGGTTATGTGGCACCCATAGAAGCATTATCATTGGTCAAAGTCTTTAGTTGATCTAAGGCTTGGTTGATTTCTAGCATGTGCTTTGAGATTTGTGAGTTGGCAATAAGAGAGGTGCACCCCTCTTGAGGATAGGTGGCGCATTCCTAAAAGGGGCTTCCCACCTCTTGAGAGGTGGCGCCCTCTACACTCTCCATCTATCACTTGTGATACTTGGGAGGAGTAAAGAGAGAGGTGGCTGCCCACACTCTCACACTTGGCTTTCCATACTCTCCAAGTGGTGTGCCCCTCTTCTCCAAGTGGTGCACCCTCCTTCTCTTGTCTCCCTTGACTCTCTCTATAAATAAAAGCATTCTCTCCTTTGGCAAGCTAGTTGGAGTTTGGGAAGAATAACTTGTTGTATCTCTATCATTGTAACAGAGTTTGCTTATTGGAATAAATAAGACTTTGGAGGTCAAATTGGTGCATTGTCCAAGTGTGTTGATGCTTATGTGTATGAGGTGATATCATTTTATTTTGCTTGTCTTTATATTGTGGTTAATTTGGCCTTATAGGAGTACTATTACTCACTAGGGTAGGATTACTAAGCTGATTTGATTAGTAGTCTTACTATTCATTTATTTAAGAGCTTTTCTATGCAATATCTTTGATTTAACATATTGTATGTTGAGATCTCTTTTATAGGTGATACCATCTGCTAACCCTCTTTTTTGCAAGTGATTGAAGTAATAGCTACCTCAACTTGGAGAAGTGGAAGATTTTGCTTGACTCTTCCTCTCTTCTAAGTCTTTTGAAGAAGATCCCTCCTCAATTCACCAAGAAGGACTCCATAGCCCAAGACATTCCAAGCACAAGCTTGTTCTCTTCTTCTTCTCTCTAAATCAAATTTTCTTGGTTACTTTATATATATATATATATATATATATATATATGCAAGCAAGTTTGGATCTAATTTCAAAGCTAAATCTTTTAGTTCCTTTCATTCATGCAAGTGGTAGCATAGATTTGTTTTTTGTTTCTAAAATTTCTATCTTAAAGATCTAGATCTAGCATAGGAAAAGAGTCCCTTTATGCAAGTAATTTTCTGAAATTTTTAGAGGGATAAAAGTAAATCTTTTCCAAGTGTTTATATTGTTTAAATCTAGCATTCAATTGCTTTTAATTTGCTGTTTTATAACAGCCACAAAAGACCTTAAGGAAACAAGCTTTTTAGGTTGATTTCCTTAGTTCCTTTTTGCATATTTTTGTAGTTTTTAACTTAGATTTATTTTGGGTTTTCTACTAATAACCAAAGACACTCTTAAAGTGTTTTTGGCCATCTTTTGCTCTCTTTTGTTTGCTGTTTTGTGCAGGTTATTGAATAAACAAGGGGAGATTCAGCCAAAATATGGTGGATTTGGAGCATTTGGGATTTCCAGGAGCACCATATACCTTCCTAAGACTTTTTGTACATTGTAAAAACATTGATCCATCATTATATGGATCCATATCTCTATTTAAAGAGATCCAAAGTCTCTTCAAGAGACCATTATAATCGAGCTAATAAAATAAGTGAGCCAAGGGAGGCCTCACTTTGTGTTTCCCCCTAGGGGAGTTGGTGTTGTGGTTTTGAGTATTTTCATTTAGTTCTCTTTTCTTGCTTTACAATTCATAACAATCTCACATAATAAGAATAAACTAAACAAATCATAATCTTAGATTACTTTCCCTTTTGCAAAGTAGAACACTAATTTCTATTTTAGCTTTCTTTTATGCAATTTCAAAGTTGGAAAATAAACCGTCTCCTCAGCTCCTCGCAAGAGGCTGGTCAGTGAAGACTTAGTAATTAGAAAAACATTTTCCTTTCAACATTTTTATTTTATTGTTTAAAATAAACATTTCCCCTCAGCTCCCAGTGTTGTTCCTGACCCGTCCAATTGCGAGCTTGTCTCGATCTTCTAGGAGTAAGTTTCATACTGTTATGAACATAAAAATACACATAAATAAGATATTAATAAATATAACAATTAAATGATAATTACCAAATAATTATTAATAATGAAAAGACATGGCTATTGGTTATGGGCACCCCTGCGTGGGTATATAAGCGTGCCCTCATTTCTCAATTGTAATCATCATATATTATTCATTTATCAATTATTATTCAATTCATAAATAAGCTTATGTGTATTCAATAATGAATTTATTCGTTACATTGGTATCAGAGCGACTCCTCGACAATTGGGTTAAAATACGACCACCAGATCCATCTCGACTGCCCCGTTGGTCCACCCCGACCTCCACGTTCCGCTAGTTTTCCCTGACCTTCGTGTCCCTGCTACCCACCCTTCCATTTTCTCGTTCCTGCCCCCCCGACCACACTCCCACGTTTTTCCTCACCCCCAGCCCCCGCTCTTGTAACCCTCCACTCCCTCTCCCCACTCCCCGCTGTTCCCACCTCCTCTTCGCTCCCTCGTAACCCTCCACTCCCCGCTGTTCCCACCCCCTCTCCAATCCCTGTAACCCTTCCCCACCATCACAACTGTTCCCCATGGCCTCGTAACCTCCGCAGCCCCCGTCTTGTCTGCTACCTCGACCACACTTCCCGACACCATTCTCCGTAGACCCTGCCTTGACACACCTGCAAAACCTGCCCTGACCTATCCCCACCCCTATCCCCTACCCCTGACCTTCACGTCTATCCCCGTTCTCTGTTCCTTCTACCCCCGACCTTCGCGTCTAGCCCCGTTCCCCGTTCCTTCTACCCTCGACCAACAAGCCTCCGACAGACTGCGAACAATCAATCCGCTGACATATTCCTTGACAATCTCTTATTAAATCGTACGTACGGTCATACGATTTCAAGAAGCCGCCTTTATATATATAAATATATAACAAAAAATTAATTTATAAATTATTAATTTTTTTTTTTATATTTAAAAGTCAAATTAAGTTATAAAAAAAAAGACTTAAAACTCTATATTAAGAGATTGAGTAATTAGGGGTATCCTAGTCGAGTCAAAATTACAGGAAAGTATTCGCCCCCAAATACTAGAAAAATGTAAGAATTAAAAAACCAAATTGAAAAAATAGACCAAGAATGCAAAAATGCCTGACAATTACATGAAAAAGCATTACAAAGATCTAATGAGGAGTTGTGAGAGGAAATAAAGGTCAGTAATGAAGCACTCAGACAAGAGTTGACCCATAATCTTAAAGAGAAAATTTCAAAGGAAGTCGGAATCGAATTACGAAAAGGCATGGAAACTCTAAAACAAGATCTTAAAGACGATATTTTTCAAGAACTCGAGGTTAACCTACAACGAGGTTTGGGTAACTTTAAAAGAGAAATAAAAGACGATTTGCAACAAAGTCTGGTTCTAATAACACAACATCAGAAAGAAAAGCATAATGAGCTTTTAAAATTAATAAAAGGCCAAGAGCACCAACAAGTCGCCCAATCACAACCAAGTAACTCAAGCACATCTAACACATAACCACCACCGCCCCCCTACAATTCAAATTCCCAACCTATATCACAATATCAACCCTTAATGATTTATCCTCCCAAAGCCAAAATTGAACTATCAAAATACAATGAAGGCGATAACCAATGCGTGGCTTGGTTTAACAAAACTGAAGAATATTTCCATATATATAATATTACAACTGATGAAGAAAAGGTTAAATATGCATCCATGTACATTGAAGGCACTGCATACAATTGGTACTTATGGTGGAAAGGAAGAATCTAGTCATACACTTGGAACTGCTTCAAAAACGATTTTTTTAAAAGATTCCAGGGCATTTCGGAACAAGAATGTTTCTCAAAACTCACCAGGTTACAACAAAAAGGCAGTGTAGATGAATTTATACACCAATGGGAAGCCCTTGCCACCCTAGTATTTGGATTATCTGATAATCAATTAATCCAGTCTTACATAGGTGGTCTCAAGCCACATATCCAAGACGAGTTAAAATTGCATGAGGTCACAACTGTTGAAATAGCAAGATGCAAGGCAAAAACAACAGAAGAAAAGCTAGAAGGCCAATCAAGATTCAACAAGTTTTATTCAAGAAGAAACATAACCCAGAACACAAACACAGAAACTGACAAATATATACCACCCAACTTACGAGAAGATAATAGAAGAAGTTTGGATAACCAAAGAATAAGAGAAGGCAAATGTAAACGTTGTGGAGAAAAATGGGACCCAAGACACAGGTGTCGCATAGAAGACAATTCAAAAAAATTATATACTTGTCAAGCAAAAAACAACGATGAATCAGATTCAGAAGAATCAGTAGCTGAAGAAATGGAAAACAACCAAAATGACGTGTCAAATCTCATGGGTAACGACACACCAAGAATATCATTAGCAACCATCACATGCATTAGCCAACCACAAACGCTTAAATTAAAAGGACACATAAAAAAAGATAATGTCACAGTATTAATTGACACAGGAAGTACCCACAACTTTCTCGACATCAATATTGCAAGGAACCTCAAATTATTTGTATATCCTGTCCTAGACATGAAGGTGATGGTTGCAGATGGTAAGAAAATTGGAAATGTAGGAAAATACCATAAGGTGAAACTCCAAATTCAAGATTTCAATTTGGAATCCGAATTTTACACCATACCCCTGGGAGGAGTAGACGTGGTTTTAGGACTCCAATGGTTGCAAACTTTAGGCACATACTCAGTCAATCATCAAG
This sequence comes from Picea sitchensis, assembly GCA_010110895.2. Taxonomy (NCBI): domain Eukaryota; kingdom Viridiplantae; phylum Streptophyta; class Pinopsida; order Pinales; family Pinaceae; genus Picea; species Picea sitchensis. Next base: position 30,338 of record SNQJ01S0073375.1, on the reverse strand, counting down.
ATCATTTCATCAAATTCAAATGGCAAGGGCAAACATATAAATTATATGGGTTTCAACCTCCTCAAATACAAGTTATATCATCCCAATAGATGGGAAAGCTGATCTGGAAAGGAGAAACTGCCTATTTTATCCAATGCCACCAAATGGAAATACAAGAATCAAAACAAGACTCTAAAAATTCAGAAATCCAAGATCTAATTCGAAAACACACAAAGGTTTTTCAAGACCTCCCCATGGAATTACGACCACAAAGAAGAATTGAACATATAATTGAAGTTAAACCAGGATCAAGTCCATTTAAGGTTAGACCATACAGATATCTCCATCATCATAAAACAAAAATAGAAAGATTAGTCCAAGACTTGTTAAAATGTTGTGTTATCGCAAAAAGTAGAAGCCCTTATGCAACCCCAGTTGTACTAGTACGGAAGAAAGATGGTTCCTTTAGATTATGCATAGATTATTGTGGGCTTAACAAGATAACAATCAAGAATACATTCCCCATCCCTTTCATCGGCGAAATGTTGGATGAACTTCATGGAGCCAATTTTTTTTCAAATCTTGATTTGAGATCGGGATATTACCAAATTAGGGTAAGATTAGAAGATGTACCCAAGACCGCCTTCCAGACTCATGAAGGACACTACAAATTCAAGGTGATGCCCTTTGGGCTAACTAATGCCCCTGCTACCTTCCAAGCAACTATGAATGAACTATTTCATCCACACCTAAGAAAATATGTCTTAGTCTTCTTTGACAATGTTCTGGTGTATAGCAAAACATGGAGGGAAAACATCCATCATTTGGGACAAGTGTTATCTATTCTAGAAAAAAATCAATTTTATGCAAATATGTCAAAATGTACATTTGGCAAGGAGGAAGTAGAGTATCTCGGTCACGTTATATCCAAAAAGGGAGTCAAGGTAGATCCAATTAAAATCAAAGCAATTACAGAATGGCCTAGGCCAAAGAGTATATCTAAGTTACGAGGATTTTTAGGCTTGGCAGGATACTATCAAAGATTTGTCAAAAACTATGCTCATCTAACTGCTCCCCTAACAAATCTCCTAAAAAAAAACTCTTTTCAATGGAATGAAGAATTTGATAAATGTTTTGAAAATTTAAAGAAAATTATGTCCACAACCCCTATGTTAGCTACACCTGACTTTTCAAAACCTTTCATAATTGAATGTGATGCCTCAGGTTTTGGGATCGAAGCAGTCTTGGTGCAAGATGGACACCCAATAGCATTTGAAAGTAGGAAACTAAACAAAAAAGAATGCTTACAGTCTACATACAATAAATAAATGCTTGCAATCATGCATGCATTAACAAAATGGCGACAATATCTCTTGGGAAGCAAGTTCTTGATACGTACAGATCATAATAGCCTACAATATTTGTTACAACAAAAAACATTGACTACTGAACAACATAAATGGATAGAGAAAATTGCCACATTTGATATGGAGATATTACATAAGAGAGGGAAAGATAACATAGTGGTTGATGCCCTCTCACGGAAAGATGAAGAAGCACAAGTTTTTGCAATATCAATAGCAATTCCGGAATGGTTGAACGGAATCCGAATTGAATATGCCAAAAACACAGAGACATGTTCCATAATCAATGATTTAACCCAATACCCCAAGTTTGAATGGAAGAATGACATCTTATGGTACAAGGGAAGAATTTATTTGAATACCGATTCAAAATTTAAAACCAAGGTACTTCAAGAAGCCCATGACTGTCCGACCGCAGGTCACGTCGGATTTTTCAAAACATATTATAATGCTCGTCAATCATTCTTTTGGAAAGGGATGAGTGCAGATATTCAAAAATATGTAGCAGAATGTGACCTTTGCCAAAGAAGCAAGAGTGAAAATATATTAACACCCAGTGTACTCCACCCGTTACATATTCCTAACCAAAAATGGGAAGAAATTTCAATGGATTTCATTGAAGGATTACCCATATCAGAAGGAAAAGATAAAATCTTAGTGATAGTAGACAGACTAACCAAGTATGCACATTTTATGGGAGTAAGAAAAACAGACTCCGCAAAACAAATAGCTGAAGTCTTCTGTAAAAACATTTATAAATTACATGGTTTCCCCAAGGTCATCGTCAGTGATAGAGATGCCAAGTTTGAGGGGAACTTTTGGAGGGAGTTTTGCTAACAAATCGAGACATCTCTTAATATGAGTTCAGCTTACCATCCTCAAACAGATGGCCAAACAAAAAATGTCAACAAATGCTTAGAAACCTACCTTTGTTGCTACTGATAAGAAAACTAAATGGCTTCGATGGTTGCACCTCGCAGAATGGTGGTATAACTGCACATATCACACATCGGCTAAAATGACACCATTTCAAGCTCTTTATGGATATCAACCACCATCTTGGAAAGAGTTAGCCACAAATTAAACAAAAGTTGCATCAGTAAAAAATCATTTAGACGAAAGTCAAAAAGTTGTTCAAATACTCAAGGAAATCTTAGCAACAACAAGAAACAGAATGAAGCAACAAGCTGGCCAACACCGAACAGAAAGAGAATTCGAAGTTGGAGAATGGGTATTTGTAAGACTTCAACCCTACAAACAATTATCTCTTAAACACCAAGGAAAGAATAAATTGGCTCCGAAGTTTTATGGACCATATCAAATTAACAAAAAAAATCAGTCACATAGCTTATGGGTTGGAATTACCAGATAAAAGCCGTATCCACAACGTTTTTCACGTATCGTGTCTAAAAAAGGTTGTAGGGCAACACTGCTCCCTATGTTTGATGAAGAAGGAAGAATCATTCTAGAACCAGAAGCCATTATTGCCACTAGAGAAAAAAAGTTGCGATCTCGCGTAATCAAGGAATATCTTATTAAATGGAAAAACCTTCCAGAAGAAGATGCAGCATGGGAATCATAACATTTTCGCCAGTTACACCCGTCATTACCAGTGCTTTGAGGACAAAACATTTTTAAGGGGAAGGCAATGTTATGAACATAAAAATACACATAAATAAGATATTAATAAATATAACAATTAAATGATAATTATTAATAATGAAAAGACATGGCTATTGGTTATGGGCACTCCTGCGTGGGTATATAAGCATGCCCTCATTTCACAATTGTAATCATCATATATTATTCATTTATCAATTATTATTCAATTAAGAAATAAGCGTCTGTGTATTCAATAACGAATTTATTCGTTACACATACATGTTGGGTTGGTTAGTGCGGATAGATTAATAGGGAAATCCTTAAGAAGTATTGCTTCAGTGGAAACGTAAGAGAGTTTGTGTAAGAAATCTGGTGGGAACTTTGAGATCTAGGTTCTCTCTGTCGGATCTCCCACATTCTCTTAGGCTTGTGTGCAAAATCAGAGGGACACTCTCCCTGTTGGATATTTGGCAAGCTCAACCTCCCCTCTAGGAATGTTCTCTGAAGGGCCTGTTATCGCACGGTTTGTAGGAAAGGGCCAAGGGCTTTGAAACCGGCGTAACAGGAGCTTCCCCACCCACTGTCACCTCG
>SNQJ01S0073374.1:22697-37686 GCA_010110895.2 Picea sitchensis | reverse complement strand
AAAAATATAAAAAAAACAATATGAAAAAAAAAATGAAAAACATGAAAAATACAAAATATAAAATAAACGTAAATTTAAAAAAAACATATAGAAAAACTTAGTATGTTTCGGAGAGAATATGGTCATGCTTGGGATGGGCGGCGATGTGATGCTCGCTCGCCCCCCATCAAGCATGGCCATACTCACCACCATAGTCACGAGTCACCTTAACCTTGTATTTAATATATATATTTTTTATTTTTTTTGCTTTTTAATGGTTGTTTTAACGTTGTTTTTTTCAATTTTGTGTTACTTCTTAACATTAAGATGTTTTTTTAACAAGTTTTTAAAAAGTTAATACATTAAAAAAAAATTGTTTTATATGTTTTTTAAATAAGATTTTTTTTTTTTGGGTTTTACTTTAGCGATTGAATCGAGGTGATTTTTGGCTTTACTAGGGTTTGATGGTTACGTTGTTTTAGGGTTCTTGAATCGATCGATCTCTTCCTAAATATTAACAACATTCTTCACCTTTAGGTGAAATTGGTCTTGTGTCTATGGCTAAGGGAGAGGGGGTGCAGGCCCCCTCATATCGCAACGTGGTAGCCAACGATCCATCTAGGGTATCTGGCTCGAGACCTCCTTTCAAACCGCCAGCCCAGATAAAGAACTAGATCTATCAAGAGGAACTAAATAAAGGAAAAGTGATGGAGGTAGAGGCCGGATCTTCCCATCCAAAAGTGACTCAAGCGTGGGAACCGAGCAAATGCATTCCTTAGGCTTCTGCAACACCAATGTATGTAGTCAAATCAGTAAAATTAGAGGAGCAAAGTCAATACATGAAGGATCATGCCCTCACTGACAAGTTCCTAGGGTTATGGCCTTTAGAGCGAGATTTGATGAAATGGATCAATACTTGGTGGAAACCAAAAGGCCATTATGATCTTCAGTTGGGATCTAAGGGTTTCTTCATTGCTATATTCCACAATCTAGAAGATAAAGATCGTATCTTTGAGAACATGCCCTATTTCTTCAACTCGGTCAGTCTCTACCTTAGATATTGGATGAAGCATTTCAGCTCGGAAAAGAGGACTTTACTTATGCCCCTGTGTGGATCAGACTTTATTCGCTCCCTTAGGAATTTTGGCTTGGGAAAATTCTAGTTGGAATCAGGAAAACTCTAGGAATCTATGTCAAGACGGTGGAGGAAACACGCCAACATCACTACACTTCATATGCCAGGATCTATGTGTATATGAATATTCCTAAGCCTTTTCCAGGTTCCATAAGCTTGGAATATCATGATGAGGAATGAATTCAAACAATCGACTATGAGCATATTCCTTTTAGATGTCGAAAATTCCATGAGCATGGCCACTTGTTCAGGGACTGTCCTCCCAATAACTCCCAGGGTTTAGAAGCGAGCGCTCCAGAAAAACCTAAAGACAACTTTAATCAAGTGCAAGGGAAGAGGCGAAAAAACCCCAAAACACCTACCCCTAGTTCAACAAAATATCCGTCAACGAGCAACTCCTTTGAGATATTGAACCAAATTCTAGATTCTCAAATAGTCGAAGAGATCCCTCAAGACTCCAACAAGGAGAATACTCGAGGTAAAGCCAAAGATATCCTAGAACTTATCATGGAGTAGATCATTCTAACTAGAAACAAGGAATCTCTAGAATATGATCAGATTACAAAGGATAGAGGTGATATGGAAATGGAGTTGGATGATATGGAATTGGCCGAAATAGATCTGGAGTGGATTGAGGAATATTACCATAAGCAAGATCTGCAATCCACCCCCCTAGAGTAGCTAAGGAAAGTTTATAAATTTTAACTTAATTCCATGACATGATATACCTTTAGATCTGGAGGAGGACTTGGAATTCATTCAGATCCAAGGAAGGAGACCCATAAATCACCAAAAGAAGGGAAACTTTGAGGAAGAAAGTCTCCACAATAGATAATGCGTGAGGTAGGTAGTTATATGATCAATTCTGGACAGATTCTGAATCTCACTGAGGGATTGTTTCACTCCCCTCCTTCACTTTTCTCATGAAGATTGTTTCATGGAACGTCAAAGGTATTAATGGAAGAACCAAGTAGAGGGTTCTTCGAAATAGTATCATAGCAAAGACTCCAGATATCCTATTGTTACAAGAGGCAAAGTGTGCATATGTAGCAGACGAAGACACACTCTCCTGGTGTTGGAGGTAGACCAACTATGTATATAATGATTTAGGAGGAGCAACCGGGGGGATCACAATTCTTTGGAACCCTGCCACAGTCATGATTAACAATTTATACTCCACCAAATGGACCATTACTTCCAAATATAGGGAAATAAGGTCAGATAAGGAAGGGGTTATTACCAATGCCTATGTTTCGCAGACGCCTATGGAAAAGGAAGCCTTCCTCAACAATATTTCAAATCTGGGAGTGCTAGTTGGGAATAGGCGATGGATATTAGGAGGAGACTTCAACATAATCCCATCTTTGGAGGAAAAGCGGGGTGGTATTAGAAGACTAGACAATGATAGTGAAGGTTTCCAGAAGGTAATTCATGCTCTCCACTTGGTTGACATGGAAACCATCAATGGAATCCATACCTGTTCGAATCGACGTTCTAGCTCTCATCAAGTAGCTTGCAAGTTTGACAGGTTCCTCATCTCATAATCACTAATGCTTGATGGTATTCTTATGGAGGATAGTATCTTACAACGATATGGTTCTAGCCATTGGACGATTAAATTATGGATCAATCTTGTTAGCTCCCCATGAAGCAAACCATTCAGGTTTGAAATTTTTTGGCTATTTAATTCGTATTTTCAAAAGAATGTTCACACCTGGTGGGTTGATGCAACGATATCTCACAAAACAGTCATGTACATATTTCAACAAAAGTTAATAAATTTCAAACAACACCCAAGGGAATGGAACAAAAATGTTTTTGGCAATACCTTTCAAGCCTAAAAGGATTTGGAACAACGCATGCAGGATATACAGAGACAACTCATTACTCAGGGTAGCAATAAATCTCTTCAAGTTGAGGAACGAAATTTGAAACAACAATTGGATGAAAGATATGTTGAAGTATTATGTAGTTGTGGAAGATATTCTTATTGTATTGGATCAAGTCAAAACCCTAAAAGAATAATGCTAAAGTATATTTGTAATGTTGGCTCAGGAAAATAATTATTATTATATTTTGTACTTGCAATATGAGAAGTTGACCCTGCCAGAAAAAGTCAAAGTAAATTATATTTGCCAGAAAAGACAGGTCAACCCTATGGGAAAAGTTCATTGGTAGAATAAATATAAATAAGGTGACGCCTTACTCATTTGGTGACACAACTCACTCAACTATATCACAAGTTTGGTGGAGAGATGCAGTTTCAACTGCAACTACAGGAGGAAGGATAAGTCACATATCTTGGTCTTGGTTGGTCTCTCTCTCATGCGCTACCTTGCTAGGGTAATGTGCTAAGGTTTGGATTGTGCCTTGGTGTATGTCTTGGTATAATACTTGGTGTATCTTCTGGTGACAAGGTTAAAGTCTACTAGTAGGGTTTCCCTTTGAGTAGAAGGGTTATCTGAGATATTTCTCTCTGAGAGAGTATTGTACTAACACTGTACTTGGTTGATGAATCTATATTGAAAAATTTATGCTGGGTTTTCTTCCCCGAGAGGGTTTCCTAGGATAGATATCTGTGTTTTATTCTTTGGGGTTGCACATGTAGGTTCCTATGGTTGGGTGACGATGATGTAGCATCATCTATTGAAAAACAAGCACGTAAAAGTAAAATTGCTATGGTAAATATAACCCTAACTAGTTTTGGGAAAAATTCAACATGGTTTCAGAGATGGTTTCATTCAGATAAACTAATTGCTGGAAGGAAGATCGTGAGATTTACCTCACCACTGAAATTTTCCGCAGTACCTTGTTGTAGTACCATGCCGTTGCACAATTTATTTTGTCAAGCTCATTGAGCACCTTTTCTAGGACGTTTTGCCTAATTCCTCCACAGACAGGTGTGCCCTACCCTAGTACATCTCCAACTACCTTCAAATTTCAATTTGGATCACTTTGAAGTTTTAGGGTTCGTCGTTTCTTGCCCCTGCCATCAGATGGTTTCGTTGCTTGTCGTTGTTTGTCACTATTGTTCGAGGTATGTACTTGTATATGTTTAAATTATATTACTATATTGAGGGTGTTTGTAGGAGAAGGGATATTTTGTCGAAGCAACAATCGTAGATCCAGAGGGATCTCAGATCTAACACATTAAGAGGAACAACACACTCCAGGTTTGATTGTTTTGATATGCCTCTAGTTGTTATGGAATTATTGTGATCTTATGAACATCTAGTTGTATTTTTATCTATTGAAGTTATGATTATTATACTAACCTTTGGTCAAAGTTAAAGTTATAAGCTGACTTTAGTAGAAATATTAGATTGATTAAGGTTGATATTTTAGAGTTTATTTGCATTATATTCTCTAACTCATATTTCTGCCAAGAAATCATATTGTCTCAGTATGGGGGACATGTTGGAGAGAATACTTGTCATCTTGAGTGAAGGAGACTTGAAAGAAAATCAACAACACTCATTCTTGGAGATAAGACTCTATGTTATAGGTTTGATTGATTAAATTGATAAGTTTCCAACTTGCACATATCAAGTTTGATAATTGCTACATTACAAGTAAACACTATAGTTGTCTCAACAATATTTGAAAAGTTCTATTACTGTTAGGTACAATAAATACTTGGTAGCATGTGAGTACTATTGATATAAATGCTTATTGTACTTGTTTGCAAGATGAACTAACATCATCTCTAGGGGATAATTCTTGTTTTTCTTCTAGGCAAGTCACCTTGGTAAAGATATGATGATTACCATGAAATTGTCCTTCATTCTTATGCTCTTATGAAAATGCTATTATATTGGAAATACTTTTTCTCTTGTTGTTCTCGTCTCGAACATGTTATCTTACAAATTACATGGAAGTTACCATGGATATGTACGTGTTCTAGGTAGGTTACCATGGAAGTAGGTCACTAGTGACAACTCTGAGAGGGAGCTATAATGACATTTGCAGAAGGAAACATATTAGATAGCCTCTAGTTTGAGACATGGAGCATACTGTAAATCAGGAAGAGTATGTTTCCAAGCAGTGACAACAAAGCCAAAAGAGTTTTGGGACATCATGCACTCAGACATGTGTGGACCAATGAAAACCACTTCACTTAGCATGTATGTACATTATGTTTTATTTATTGATGATTTCTCACAAAAAAATTGGATCTATTTCTTGAAAACAAAAAGCAAAGTATTCAACAAGTTCAAGGAATTCAAAGTAGTTGTAGAAAATATTTCTGAAAAGAAGAGAAAGACATTGAGGTCAGATAATGGAGGAGATGTTTCAAAGCATTCTGCAAAGAAGTTGGGATTAAGAGGGAGCTCACTACTCCCTACAATCCTCAACAAAATGGTGTAGCAGAAAGAAAGAACATAATGATAATAGTTGCAGGTAATGACATTGTACTAGAAGAACATGTTCCATAGAATCATGACATGCCAAAACCACAAATACCTGCATAAATGATTACAAGGAAAATAAGACCATATTGGGCCTGTGAGATTATTCAAGATGCCGATAAGTATGGTTCTCCAGATGGATCTTTGAGAGAAATCAAGAAACATCGAACATATTCCAGTTACGTGGCATTGTTATGTGATATCATTTATGCTGAGCCTACCTGTTATGAAGAGGCTGGAAAGAAGAAAGTATGGAAGGATTCCATGATTGAGGAATACCAGTCCATCATTAAGAATGATGTTTGGGATGTGGTTCCGAGACTGAAAGAGAAATCAATTGTGATTTCCAAATGGATATACAAGACAAAGAATTTAGGTGATGGTAGTATCGATAAATATAAGGAAATATTTGTGGCCCGTGGTTTCTCCTAGAAATAAGGAATAGATTATGAGGAGACATTTCATCCCATGGAGAGATATACTTCGATTAGAAATACACTTGCGATAGCTATGATAATGAAATGGAATATACATCAGATGGATGTGAAGACAACTTTTTGAATGGTGTAGTTGAAGAGGAAGTGTACATGGAGAAACCACAAGGATTTAAGACACATGATAGGAAGAAACATGTGTGCAGATTGAAGAAATCCTTGTATGTATTGAAGCAAGCACCCAGGGCATGGTAAGGTAGAATTGACAACTTTATGATGAGCTTGGGTTTTACCAAGAGTAAAGAAAATCCCAAACTTTACTACAAGGTTGAGGATAATGGACCAGTGATATTGTTGTTATATGTGGATGACCTATTTCTAACAGGGAATGAGAAGCTCATAATTGAGTGCAAGAGAAATCTTGCATCAGAGTTCGATATGAAAGACCTGGGTATGATGCATTATCTCTTGGGTATAGAGGTGTGGAAGAAACCGAACGAGATTTTGCTTAGCCAAGGAAAATATGCGGTAGAGATCCTAAAGAGATTCGAAATGATGGATTGTAAATCCATGCCCACAATGATGGTGACGAACCTGAAGTTATTGAGTGATACTTCTTCAGAGACAGTGGATGTCACCATGTACAAGTAGATGATTGGTTCGTTTATGTATTTGACGAACACTAGGCCAGATATATGCTTTGCGATGAACACTTAGAGTTAGTATATGGTTGAACCAAGACATGTTCACTTGATTGCAAAAAATAACATGTTAAGATACCTGAAGGCTATGATAGACTTTGGACTCCGATATGTTTCATATCGTAAGATAAGATTGCAAGGCTATGCTGATTCAGATTAGGACGGTAGTGTCATAGATCAAAATAATACGTCAGGATGTTGCTTTAGTTTGGGGTCAACTATGATTTCTTGTCTCAACAAGAAGAAGACTAGTGTGGCACTCAGTATGGCCGATGCATAATACATAGTAGCATGTTCAACTAGTTGTGAAGTTGTGTGGATTTGGAAGTTACGTGCAGGGCTATTTGATCTCGAGTTGGAGGCGACTTGTATTTTTTGTGACAACCAAAGTTGTATAAAGTTTTCTGAGAACCCTGTGTTTCATGATAAGTCCAAGCACATTGAAATCAAGTACCATTATATCCAAGATCTACTGCAAAAGGGAGATATGAAGCTCCAATATATTGGCACAGACGAGCATATAGCAAATGTGTTGACCAAGCCTCTCTCAAGGTAAAGTTTTAGTACTTCAAGGAAAATATTGGCGTGGTCCAGAAGAACTTCCCCTATAAGAGGGATTGATGAGTCACATATGTGATTCTTGGGGCAGTAGCTTGCAGAGTGTGGAAAAAATGGGTAGTCATTCATGAGAACGTTACTGAGTGTGGCACCAATTAGCATGACCTCACACAGGGTCAACAATGTGTCGAGCCTTTGGGGATGGAAGTTTCCTATATTTTCAAGCTAGAGGGCCAACCATGAGTGTGGTTGGAGGGGTTTCCTAGCCTTGTGCTAGATGGATAGTGTGTGCGTACTATATCGCCTAATCCTTGTGGTTAGATGCCTGGTCACTGTGGACTAGATGCCTGGTGTGCCAACCAGAAGGGATATCTTTAAGGCTAGCTGTCTATAGTCCGTGTGAGTTGGACAGATGTGATAGTTTCCCAGAATCCGTAAGGATTGGGTAGTAGCGCAATTATGTGTGTGAACTGGCTCAAATTGATAAATTTCCCATACTTCGTGTGGATTGGGTAGTAGCACAAATCTAAGTGAAATGGCTAGTTGCCTAGCTCTGAGTGATCTAGATGAAGTCCTGTAATGACATAAGGTTCGAAAGGATGCTGAGACCCATAAGTTCTGAGAGGATGACGAGGCTGTGCCCACTAGAGAGATGCCATATGTGTTAATAAGGCCCTAGATGCATGATTGTGAAATGACCATCAGATAGTCTGTGTGTGACTATGACATAGCATGTTTGGGTATGATGGTGATACTTGTGACATGATACATTTGATCATGAGATAACATGTGTGGCTATGGTGATGGTACCTATAGACTGGTCTGCAAGACCACGTGATTGGTGGTAGTCTTGTACATGCCATGTGTAATGGATGGATGTGATTGAGACTACTAGATGAAGAACATCATGGATAACACCTCCCTAGATAAGAGAGAGTCTTGATGTTACAAAAATTCTAGTGATGTATAGATTCATGGAAAGTCAACAAGTAAATGGTCCATATTACATATGCATACAAAAACAATGTTGAAGATCATGCCAGATGAATACCTTCCTTGCTAAGAGGGAGTGTTGAAGTATTATGTAGCTACAAAAGATATTCTTATTATATTTGATCAAGTCAAAACCCTAAAAGAATAATGCTAAAGTATATTTGTAATGTCGGCCCAGGAAAATAATTATTATTATATTTTGTACTTGCAATATAAGAAGTCAACCCGACCAGAAAAAGTCAAAGTAAATTATATTTTCCAGGAAAGACAGGTCGGCCCTGTGAGAAAAGTTCACTGGCCGAATAAGTATAAATAAGGTGACGCCTTACTCATTTGGTGATCACAACTCACTCAACTATACTGCAAGTTTGGTGGAGAGCTGTAGTTGCAGCTGCAACTATAAGAGGAAGGATAATGTGCATCTCTTGGTCTTGGTTGGTCTCTCTCTCATGCACTACCTTGCTAGGGTAATGCGCGAAGGTTTGGGTTGTGCCTTGGTGTATCTCTTGGTGTATGTCTTGGTACAATACTTGGTGTATCTTCTAGTGACAAGGAACAAGTCTAGTAGTAGGGTTTCCCTTTGAGTGGAAGGGTTATATGGGATATTTCTCTTTGAGAGAGAATTGTACTGACACTGTACTTGTTTGATGAATCTATACTAAAAAAGTTATGCTGGGTTTTCTTCCCCAAGAGGGTTTCCCATGATAGATCTATATGTGTTGTGCTTGGTGGTGGCACATGTAGGTGCCTATGGTTGGGTGACGATGATGTAGCATATTCGATGGAAAAAATGAGCACACAAAAGTAGTTAATTTTCTATGGTAAATCTAACCCTAAATAGTTTTGGGAAAAAATCAACAAGATATGCGCAGGAGGAAATTATTTGGTGGAAAAAATCCAGAGTGAAATGGCTTAAAGAGGGAGAGAATAATTCTAAATTATTCCATGGATATATGGTCCACAGATAACATGTTAACCAGATCACACAGATGGAAAATGATCAAAGACAACAAATAATGAACCATGAAGGCATGGATCAGGAACTTGCCAAATTTTATAAGGAAATCCGAACAGAACCATGTCCAGACAGGTCCTTAGCAATTGGAAAAATAAATCAACACATACCCTCACTGATCATGGGGGAAAAAAATGTGGCACTCCTTAGACCAATTTCAATTAAGGATGTGGATCATGGGATTAAGGAAATGTTGGCTGGGAAATCCCCTGGATTGGATGGTTTTAAGATAGACTTCTTCCATCACTATCGACCCATGGTCCATAGAAAATTTTGGCAGTTAGTTGAGGATTCTCACATTTCCCATGTAGTCCTTCCAGCGCTCAATGCCACTTTCCTGAATCTTGTTCCCAAGGAGGAGCGAGTCACTCATCCAAAGAAGTTTAGGCTGATCTCTCTATGCAATGTCATCTACAATATTATTACCAAGGTAATGGCTCTCAGACTTAAACCTCTTCTCCATTTTATTATTTCCAAAGAGAAATATGGATATGTAGAGGGACGTCAGATCTTGGACAATGTCATCCTAGCCCATGAGGTAATACACTCCTTGAAATCCTCTCACACCCTTGGTATGATCATCAAGTTAGTCCTCTCAAAATATTTTGATAAGGTCAAATGTAAGTATATGAAATCCCTTCTTTTAGCTTTTGGGTTCAACAATGACTGGGTTAATTGGGTGCTTAACCTTACTTCCTCAACTTTCTTATACATATTAGTTAATGGAGTCCCTTGCAATTTTTTTCCCCTTATAGAGGTATCTTCCAAGGGGACCCTCTCTCCACTTTTCTTTTCATTATCATTGTTGAAGGCTTAAGTCAATACATAAAGGCCTCCATTGAAAATGGTTCTCTCCAATGTTTTCCCCTGCATGGCATCCAACCAATTGTTTCTCACAATCAATTTGTGGATGACACCATTGTTATCACTGAAATTTCATCCGCAACATTGCATGAAAATGGTTACAGAAATACAACATTTCCAAACACTTATTAGTTCACTTGTAGCACCAAAAATGCATTTCCAAGAGGCAAAAACTATACAACTGGACAAAAATTGACAAGCGCTGAATCACTAAAGGAAGTGCATGCACAATGTGCAGGACAAAGAAGCCCGTAGAGCACACAATGCGTGATTGTGTACGCGAAAAGCCACACACTCCTGAGAATGACGCATTTATGGTTCTTGTCGACCCCTGACCCACTTATGGACCAACTCCCAACTTGATTTGACCCTCAAATATGAGTTGAATCTGAATGGGGGGATGGTCAAAAACCTAAGGGTGCCCTAAAGGGCCCCTTGTCCACACTAAGAACCAATTGGATATTGCCTCAGAGACATGCTATAAATGGATACCATGGGTGCACTAATAATTTAAGAATCTCATAGTATTGCTATGCTACCTCAATCCTCCTTCAAGAATCCTCTTTTCTTCTTGGAGCATTCTAGAAACATTCCAATAGGCCATTCCACTCACCTCTTGAGGGAATAGTCTTGGATTTCTTCACCATTTGATTTCTAGTTTATCATTGTAAGAAGAGCTCTCAAATAGGGAACTCAAGAGCCCTCCCAAGGAGGAAGAGTGGATCCATAAGTCCTCTTTTCTCTATGGTGTTTTTCCAACTAATATAGTTATCCATTGGTGGCATAATCTTGGTCATTTGGTTGATTGATTTTAGTTCAAAGTTTCTTATGCATTTTAGTTTTATTTCCTTAGTTGCTTTTAGTTTATTTGCTTGTTTATTTCATGTGCTTGGATTATCTAACTCATGTACTAACCTATGTCTTTTCTAGCAAGCCCAACTAGACTTGTAAGTGCCCTTATTTTTCTCACCCAAGTGACGAAACAAACACAACAAATTGGCGACCGTACTGGGTATAAGGTATCAATTTTCTCCCTATTTGGGCTTTTTGAGCACTTATTTTTGACCCATTTTCCTTGCAGGAGCCATAATCGACCTAGCCTTATCTTTCAAGAGCTAAGTTTGGAGCTGGAGGAGGATAATTCCACGTAAAATCCCCCCCGTCGTGTATCAAAATGTGCGCGGGTGTTTCAGCCCACATACACGCATTCAAAGCATTGTGCGGCAACAACACTTCGTTTCTCTGCGCACTGTGTGCCAAAAGGTCCTCAGTTCTCTGTGCATTGTGCGCTCACTGCACCTCTATCTGAACTGTAACCCACACATCTGTCCAAAACTTCAAAATTGTAAGAGTTTTTGTGATGATTTGAAGGCCCCTAGCCTTCAAAATCTTTCTTTTTGCAAATTGTAAATGCACTACACTTAGATTCCTTTCCCACATGAAAGGTTAGTCAAAACATAGGAACTTAGGGGTTTAAAAAGAACCACATTTCTCCTCTTTTTATTTATTTTCCACATGGATGGCGTGTTTTGATTGTAAAAGTTAAGTTCAGATTTTTTGCTATCACATATAAAAACGCTTGCATTGGGACCATAAATCAAACTTCAATCATTGAGTATGCTCTTCTCTCGCACCATAGAGCGATCTTGAGAATAAAAAAGGTGATTAATGGGACATTTCATCTCCCTTAACAAAATCTTTAAAGAGAGGACAAAGCCCCCTTAGGGCTCCTCTTAGTTTCCTTTTTCAAACATCTTAAATTTGTAAGGGCCCATACATGCCCACATGTTGCAAAATTAGGATAGTTTTTGAAATTACTTTCTTAGTTTACACAACTAGGGGAGTTTAAAGATCAGAGTAATAGACCCGTACATTCCCACATGCTTACAATCTAGGATAGTTTTGTGAACCTTTCGTAGTGTAAATCACATTAGGGAGTTTAAATGATTGGTAAGGACCCATATGTCCACATGCTAGTTCTTTAGGGTTTTTAAAATTCCACAAGGTTGAACCAATGACATCTAGCAAGATAGGTAATAAAGATTTGTAAGGACCATAGGAAGTCCACATGTTGAAAATTTTCACCTAACTTATTAAAAATTTGGCACATTTTATTACTTGATCACACACCAAGTCAGTCCTCACTCACATATTTTCATCTTGAATTGTGGAGGTAGAAGTGGGTTTTCTCCAAAGGAATTATGAAACGTCCCACTATTTATTGAATAAATTATCCACACCCACTTAATTCAAACGAGATTGGTTCACACCCCCAATCTCTCAACCAACCACATCTAAATTTTTTCTAAAAAACTCACTAAGTTTTTCTCCACAGGAGGTGCCAAAATAAATTTTTTAGTCTAGGTAGGATCTCAGGGGTAGGCATCCAAATAACCCCACATTATCTGGTTCTCACATATTCAAACATTAGAAGTTGACAACTAGGGAACTTTAAAAACCTCAAAGTCAAGTGTTCCTAACACCATAAGGTAGGGAGATACCCGTGAAGGGTTGAAGTCTGAGGTCCAGTTGTTCTATGCATCCCCCCTTGGGTCACCCAACTCTTGGAAGGGATCGAGCATGTGACCCATTTATGAGGCCGAAAATCTAAATGTCTCACTTTGACCGAGGTACCTAGTGGCCAAATTTAGGACATCTACCCAAGTGGAAATTGTGGGTTGCAATCGCACCTTGATCAGATTTTGTGTGGCTCTGGGAAATATCTCCAGTTCTTTTGGGATATGCACCCTCTACCCCTCATTATAACTAATTATTTCATCCTTCACTAGTTCCTCTTCCGGTGGCTTCAGACCCCACTAGTGAGTGCTATTGGAATGTCCAGTGCTATTTGAGAGGAAGGACGTTACATATTTTTAGGACACGAGCATTTGTTTTCTTTGTTCTCCCACGTGGACAAAATCCACCTACCCACATGTCTTTTTATTTTACGGTTGATTTATGTATGATGCTCATTTGATTACATGTGATTGTGAGATATATTGTGAAGGTCCAAAATTATACAAGTCTCTTGTTCATTTATTGCTCTCATCACCATTTTCACACATTCACTTTACTAGGTAGACATCATAGGGGACCCACATAATCCCCGTTGTTCCAGATGCTTGCAAAATCTCCCTCCTATTTTAGGAGGATTTACTAGTCTTACCAACTCACTGGCTCAACCATCTCACACCCCTGTGAGTGCCACTATTCTGGGATCAACTTTTTTGGGTTCCACCTTAATTGGGTCCACTTCCCAAGGCCACCCATCCACTATCTCTCCTTCATAAGGAGGCAGAGGTCAAACTTATTCTCAAGGGAGAAGTACAACCCCACCAAACCTCCCTCAAGGGTCAAGGCCACTACCTGCTCACACCATGGCTGGAACTAATCCTCCACAACCACCCCCCATGCCATATTTGGCATCCCTCAACATTCCCGATTTGAGTAAACTCACGAATGACCCTATATTCCATGACCGCACATGGCCCAATATGCCTACCAAACTACCTTAAGACATTCCCAAATTTGAAGGAAAATTGGGAAAACATCCCTCCAACCATTTCATGACCTTCCACTTATGGTGCTCTTCAAACATCATCATGGACGACTCCGTCCGCTTAAGGTTATTTCAACACACACTCATTGGTCCATCAACCAAATGGTATGTGGACGAAAAATCAGGGTCCCATGTGACTTTTGAATCCTTGGCCAAAATATTTTTGGCCTTCTTTCAACTACCAATTCGTTATGATATTGGTATCAAACTGCTCTCCAAGTGCAAACAAACCTCGGCTACACATATCACCGACCACATCCACAAATGGCATCATCGATGTAGTTTATGCAAAGCAGAAACCACCAAGGAACAACATCTTGATTGGTTTCTCAAATCACTCATCTCTATCCTTTCCAAAGATGTGGCATCCACCTTTCCCCAAATCGAAGAGGAAGCCATCAACAAGGCTCAACAGTAGGAACTCATTTATGCTAAGTAGGGTTACTTATACATAGTAATACTGACACACCGAGACCCGTACCATTCATCTAGGACAAACCTGGGATGTCTCATGAAGTGGATGGATTGATTGGTACCACAACACACCATAACCCATACATCCAATCACCACTTATGTACGGTACACCCCAATATCCATCAATATATGGAGGACCACCTTATTACCCTCCTCCCCCTTATAAAAAAACCATACCCCGTTTCCCTTCCTCCACCCATGATTGGACCCTTCCCGACACCCATGATGTGCCCGACCTCTCAACCAAGTTCAGGTACCCCCTCCACCTCAACTTATAACTCATGGACTAGTGAAAGCGTTATGCCTTCTTATGCCCCCATGGATCATTGCCACAAAATAATTTGTATTTTCCATTTCCTGGTCCTCCACATCCGATTGCTCCTCCACAAGGACAATCACATGTCGGAGTTAACTTTGTTCAACCCTCTCCCATTCAACAATTTCAAAATTTTGAATAACTGAATATGGAAAATCTAGCCCATTAGTCGAATAATGCCAAAAAGAAAGGAAAAAAATGAAACAATAATAACCCAGGACCAGGGAGAAATAACCCCCAACAAAACCAACCTGTCGGGGCCAACCAGAACCAGGGTAACCAGAACCCCCAAGTGTTATAACCCTAAATTGCACTACCCCTGCTTACCTGGCATCAGGCCAACTCATTGCCCTTCATTGCCAAAGCCATGCTGAACAACTCTTCTAAAAACTCCATTTTTAAAAAAGAATCCGCTGGCAGGCCCACTACAGCCCGCGGGCCCCGCTAGCAGGCCCACTACAGCCCGCGGGGGCCCCGCTAGCAGGCCCACTACAGCCCGCGGATACCTAACAAAGCAAAAAATCAGGGAAGTTTCCGCCGGGACGAAGAGC
>SNQJ01S0073373.1:17359-55045 GCA_010110895.2 Picea sitchensis | reverse complement strand
AAACCTTTGAAACACCTCCTTTCTCCACCATTTGTCAAAACTAACTGTTGTGCTGGACTTGATAATTCACCACATGTCTATTCCAAGAGGTTTCATCTCATTATGCTTCAAAAATTCCTGATCTGGGCGAAATTTTGAAAATTATGGTTAAAACAGGCTTTCGGTGGTTGACTGGAACAGTTCCTGGGTAATTTAACCACCGAAAGTCAGAATTTTCAGAAAAAACTGCCTTTGGGAAAAATCAATTTTCTCAGCCATAAAATATCCGTTTTGCATGTTCCAATAGTCGATCGACATCTACAGATCGTAAGCTTTCCAATGGTACAATCATATTTGGATTTGGAGCTAAGGAAGCTAGTCAAAATTTCCCTACAAGATTAAGCATATTTCCTTCAAAAATGCTGGTGCGTTTTTTAGAGTTAACACCTAACACATGGAAAAATACTAACGGGCGAAAACCTGATGCAAATAGGTTTCCACGGTCCCTTAATCTGTCCTCTTAGTCAAAATAGTGAAGAGACTATCCAACACCTCTTATGGGATTGCCCCTTCTCGACAACAGTCTGGAATGCTACTTATGGAGATCTGACTCATCAAATAAGATGACCCTCACATTTAGATCCTTGCTTGGAAAATTGGGAAAAATACTACCAGGGCACCTTTCAGGGAAAACCAATCTTCAAAAGATTGTGGAGGTCTCTTCCCAAGTACATTTGCTAGCAGATCTGGTTAGCAAGAAATAAACAAATTTTCCATGGAAAAGGTTCACATCCCCAAAGTGTCGTTGGCAAGGTCAAAAATCTTCTATCAGAGGGTATGAGCATTAAATCTTTGAACATAGAAGATCCGTCCAACTGGAATATCCCAAAGAATGTTTGGATCACAAGCTTCAACCTTCACTCTGGAAAAAAATCTCACTCAGTGCAAAGATCGCACTGACAACTTCATACTCTTCATAGCATAGATGAATAGATCCAAAATCAACCAGACCAAACACTCTGTTTTTATGGTGGGGGGGTTCTCTACGAACTCGGAGGAAAAATAATATTAAATTACTACTAGAATATCGGGAAAGACACCAACAATAAAGCATAGGCTTATGCATTACTTAAAGTACTCCAACTAGCAAAGCTTTGACAAATTTCCAACCTGAATGTTATAGGAGACTCCAAGACAATCACAAGAATGATGATTCAGGGAAACGAGCTAAAAATTTGAGCCTAAAAAGAATTATTGATAGAATTAGTGTAGGCTCAAGGACCCTCAAGACAAAATTATTTCATGTTCTGAGAGAAAATAACATGCCAAAATACAAATTAGCGAGCGAGGCCATAGGGAGACCTCCTGGAACCGTAGGGGTGGTGCTCCAGCATGAGAGGCGAAAGATAGAGTAAACATGTGGAAGGGGTAAAGTCAATGACTCACCGTCCAAGGAAAGTCCGAGTTAACAATATTGATCAGAATCTGGACCAGGGGTCAAAATTTAGCCCAAAAATGAAAGTGTTCGGAATCACCTCAAAACAAATGGGTGTGTAGCCCTCGTCGTCACTAACCCAATGCAACTTGAACGGGTTCAAACAGATGTCGGATGAGTGAGATGTCGCGATCTGTTTGATTTGTCAAATAGGTAAAAAATTTTTTTGCTCATTGTGCAGTCCATACGGGATGACGTGGTAGAGATACGACCACTAACGTGGCAAGTGGTGATGTGTCAATGCTGAGTTTATAGTTTGGATGAATCATTGATGGACACGTGGCATATTTTGTCGAATAGTTTGGTGCCACGTGGCACCCCGTTTTTTGGTAATGATGTTTAAAATTTTTGAGGAGTCCATGGGATTCGAACCCTGGACCTCCACACACGGTTCTAAGTTTTGGCAAAGGCTGCCCAACCGGCGCACCATGCAAGTGTTTCTTAACACTATACCTTTCAGATTATATTTAAGTTTATGCTATGGTACATTTGGCGGGGGTCCGGGCTGGGGCTTAGCCCCAGCCCCTGGTTTCTATGTGTGCCATATGACCTAGCCATATGTAGGTTCACGTGCGTGGATTTTTCAACGGTTACAACACCACATGCCCAACACATGTCGCGCTCACATTCAATCATGCAAACAGTGCCTATCTTTGCACTAGGACATGGTCACATGGCCCATGCGCCCAACGCCTATGCAGTTTGGGGGTCTTAATTCCATTAACCGTTCGACAGTTTTTGCAATTTTTGCGGTTGTCTGCTGGTGCTAGGTTTTAGCACGAAAATGAGCATGGGTGCTAGGTTGGATGCACAGAGGTGCGTTCTGGCGAACCAGAGACAACACACTTGAAGGAGGAAAATGGCAAGAGGCCTAACTTCTTCATTTTTTGGCCAAATGAGGTGTCGAAAAGGTCCAACTAGGGGTTTTTGGATGTTCTGAATCCATTGACACTATTTTCGAAGGCATGTGAAGACTTATTTTGCAAGTTTTTCACCATCGAAGTTTCAGAGAACTCTAGGGAGTTTAGGGCCCCCATTGATGGAGGTCATGCTCAGATGAGCCCAAGTCTGTTTTCTGTGACTGAATAGTCATTTTTGGCTAATTGTTATGCTCTGAACACATTGGGATAGGTTTCAGATCCATTTGAGGACTTTTACATGTGTTTTTTTCCACAAGGAAGCTCAAGGCCACATATAGAAGAGGTCATGCCCGAATGAGCCATGATCCGTTTTCAGAGTTCTATTAGTCATTTTTGGGGTTTTTATGTATTCTGAACCCAATGGTACAGTCAGTAATTCCATTGGAGTTGAGAAGCATCTTGTAAAAGAATATTTGACAAGCTAATCCCATAGAGCCTAGTCCATTGAAGGAGGCTCAAGGAGATGTAGCCCAGAGAGGGGTGAACTCCTTTATCATCTTGTTATTGTTGTGAGTTTGCTGGTTATATTTGCTACAAGATATGTTTGTTGTGTATTTATTTAAAACACATATTTAATCTTACAAAGATTTCACACATAAATATTTAAAAGAAGCATGAAATTGACACATAAAACTTCTTGCATAACTAAGACATTGAGCAAGGTCCTGAAGTTTATTTTATTGAAGTAGAGGGTGCTTGCATAGCATAACAAGTCAGCCCCCTATTTTCAGATCAAATATATATGATGACCTCATTATGGTTTCAGGTGGCCAATCTATCCGTTCAGTTGAGCTCGTGGGTAATCAAACATTGAAGGCTCTGATGCAGATGGATCGTGCGTGTAGCAGTCTAGATGCGCATACGATTAGCTAGGATGACGTTAGGTTCAGACTTAGGCTCACATATGTGAAGGCTCCAAGTACAACACACGAGGTAGAGTTTGTGACTTATCTGTTTGACACGAATTCAACATTGGTTGTCACATGGGGAAATCTAGCTCAACGTCCGTCCTTGAAAGGGAGAATTTATATGTGTCTTTGGTAAGCCATTTTCACCATGCACTCCCTCTGAATTGCATACGTTGTCCAATGTTGTTTGTTTCTCAGTGAATTTCTACCTAGAGACTTTGGGATCCCCCTCGATATTCCTTGTCTTATCCACCACGTTTCCCTCTGCCTTTTCATTGCTTCACCTAGGTCTTTGCTCCGCGACCTTTGTTGGAACCTGCTCCTTCCAAAAAAATCCCAATTCATAGGAAGCCCAATTCTCTGCAGCATAGCGTCCCCCCTAGTAGCATGGAAAATATCCAGAGGAATCAAAACACACCCGAGTTCATGCACTTGCAGGGTGTCAAGGGTTTACTAGTTGGTTCTGTTCAACCGGACCTTGAGGCAGAATGTGTGGGTTGCCAAAGGACACGAATTCAGATGGCAACGCTAAGCTCCACTTTAACCTTTGAACTTGAAACCCTCTCTCAACACAGACATCTAATTGAAAGGCTACAAGATGAAATTTATGCTCAGAGGAGTCAAATTGAAGAGCAACGCAACAGTTTGGAGATAATGCAGAGTCGATTGGATCAGAAGGAACGAAATCATCAACAACTCAGTACACCAACAAGCACCCATGGAGCCTCCAATAATGTAACTTCATCCACAGTCAACCAAATCTTGAACCTGAATGAGCCCTGTCCAAACTCAATTTGGGAGCAGCAGGGACATTCAAAGATCAAAATGGAACCGGGTAGTTGAGTTTTTGTAAAATTCAGATGTCATGTTTTGTTTTATGTTATATATAAATGGAGTTTTCTATAGATTGTATTCTTCGAAATACAATAGATGTGGCATAGCTAGGGAAGGTGGAAACTCAATGATCACAAATTTTGTATTAGCATTTCCAAGCTGCAAAGCTTCTATTTCTCGAAGGTCTCTCATGGCCCTTTTTTTGTACTACAATGGATTTATCCACACTTTTTAATATGTATTTCCCAGTTCTTGTTAAAAAAAAACAATATATCAAGTATACATAAAAATGTTTGGGTTTCAAGGCCGCATATTTTAAGCCCGTCATAGCTCTATTTCAAAGAAATATTTCCACCTGGAATTAGTATTTGGGTATACTATTAAACCCATTATTTTTTTTTGTGTCTCTATAACCATTAATTCACTACCACTTGCATGCAAGAAAATTTATTTTGTACAAATAATGAGGAAACAAAGCACGTTATTCAATCTTTGTCAAATAACAAAGTGCCTTTGAGAAAAAGAAAAGAAATGCATGGACTCAGCTAAGCCCATACTCGGTAAATTCAACATGCAATTCATCATTACTCCATCCTCTCAAGCCTTATATTCCCTAACCCTAGCCATCATTTAACTATATAAATGAACATTTAGTGAAGTACTATCTATTTATATTTGCATGCAGTTGATAATATTTTAAAAGTTTGAAATGTTTATGGAATGGAGAACGACAACTTTTTATGCATATTGTTAGATGAGTTTATTTAGAAGAGGTTCTCATGGATCCCAAAGAGGACATGGCATGAGACCTAATGTCATTTGGAAAAAAATGAAGGAATGAGGGGATAAGGTTTTCTATACATTTTGATGCAAATTATCACAAGTTCAGTCATATAGCACAAACAAAGAATATTTACCTAAGTGGGAGCTTTACCTTATCCTTTTATACCTACTAATGCCCCCTTGTAGCCTCACCCTAGCATAGCATATATCCCTCATGCACAACCAAACCCTGTGAATGATGGGT
This sequence comes from Picea sitchensis, assembly GCA_010110895.2. NCBI lineage: Eukaryota > Viridiplantae > Streptophyta > Pinopsida > Pinales > Pinaceae > Picea > Picea sitchensis. The sequence goes on along the minus strand of SNQJ01S0073373.1, from coordinate 49,882 downwards.
GGGGAGAAAACCCAAACAAACCTACCTCTAGGATTGCCAATTGGCCAAGCAGTCATAAGAAACCACATGTGCCAATCACTGCCCCTATTGCTACCTCTACCAGTTTTTTTTCTCAAGACCAACAACCCATTGAGATCAAGTCTTCCTCACTAAAGTTGTCTGTTTGTGAAAAGGGAAAAGAACCTGTGGTCAAATCCCCTAGCACCGAGTCTTCATGGTCTATATTTTCTCACTGAAAAGAAAACACTAAGAAGACAGAAGGAGACAACACGAGGGAGATTTCACATTTGGACATATGCCCAGAATTGTCTTAGTAGTGATGCTTTTTATTTTTATTATGGTATGCACTTGATTTTGACTTGACCATACATCAATTTTTTTTACTAAAAGCTATGATGCCTATGATATTTTTGAAGATCAATTGTTATATCTTAAGCTTGTTTTAATATATGGAGGGGCAAGGTTACGATGCTGATATATCTCGATGGTTGTTCGTACATGTTATTCTCAAGGTGTGCATATTATTTTATGCATGTTGTTTTGAAATAATGAGTGGAGTTACAAGGCTACATATATACGATGTGAGACATAAGTTTTATCTCATTTATGAGTCAAGTGGGACCCTTACCTATCTTACATAAAGTGGAAAATATGATCCCATAGTTACTTTACTAATTAAAATTTAATTGATTCTACTTTCTCCTTCATTTCTCGTAAATATTTATTAAGAAAAAAAAAACAGTTGAAACCAAATAACTATTGGAAGAGAATACAAAAGGAGGGGAGATCAATGTAATGGAGGATTCATACAAAGAGAGGTATGCTAGAGCTTTAAGAGTTTTCTGCACTTGATTATTTCTCACATCCATACTTAGTTTTATGTGGACTTAATAGTTTTGTTGATAGCATGGATTTCTTGAAAAATGACAGAGAAAGGCAAAGTGAGATTGATTTATTCTTCTATGTTGAGGTTTATTTTTCTGCATTGTTTTCTCTTTTCTGAAGTTCTAAATCTGTTTCAGTGTTAATCAGTGGCACATTATGCATATTGTAAATTGTGTGCATCACTACTTGAAGTGGTCCAAGTCAGAGCATATTATTTTTCTCAGGCACTTGGTTCTCCGTATATGATTTTCTTTATATCTAGGGCTTCCAAAGTTTTCTTTGGTCCAAGTTCTCACAGGAACTTGAAGAAAATATTATGTCCAAGACTAATATATGGGTCAAACAATAAAATAATCATTGCATTTCTTTCATTGCTAAGTTTATGTCCATTGTTTAAGTGATCTACTCTCTCTCTCTCTCTCTCTCTCTCTCTCTCTCTCTCTCTCTCTCTATATATATATATATATATAATGTTTATCATTTAACACTATTGAAATTTATCTATTTTTTTAACATTCTTCGATCATTTTGGATTTAAGTATCCATATAATACATTTATATTTAAAGTAGTCTACTTGTATTCCATTTTTTATTGATCTAGATTGGATCGTTATATTATTTATCATCTATCTCGATGCTTTCAGAGTGGAAACAATTAGAGGAATCAACTTGCAGGGTCATTTTACTGGCAGATCCCAATTTGGAAAATTGGGGTCCATAACCTTTCAGAGCCATTTTGAGGCATTAAATGACACTTTTGGGGGTTATATTGTCTAAAAATTGTGTACACCCCCTTGATAGTTTTATACACTCTGAGACCTTTCCAATGGTGCAGATCATGCGTTAATCAGAATTTGTATCCAGAAGTTATGCCTCCTGCAACTTGACCTATCATGTTGACTAGCATGGTACTAGAGGATGCCATGTAAACTTCCATTACTCATACATATGGGGCTAGCCACATGAGTAATTTCAAGAATATTCTATAAGGTTAAAAACCCCACCACAATTGAGAGTTAAGGAAGTCAAAACCTACCCCTAGATGGCTATCAAGCTATGTTAAATACTGGGCCACCAAGAGGACAAGGGGTTCTATTCTATGTTATTGTATTTTGTTCCAAGAACAATTGTGAGTGGGAAATAGGAGAGCATAACTGAGGGGGTTAATGTTCTATAGCATCCTAATAGGCCACATGTCTCAGGTAACTCCATAGGGAGTTCCTTCTCCTTTGTACTTGCATTATTTCCATACCAAAGAAAAGAGAGCAGAGCAGTCTCACCTTCTAGCTGGGTTTTCTCCCGTAAGAGTTTTCCAGAGAAGATATTTGTGTTATCTTGTGGATGGCGTGTGATTGTACTTTACTGATCTCTATTTTCCACATTTTATCTATTTCATACATAAGCAAAAAAATCAGTAACTAATTATTCTAGAATCTAAAGGAATTTAACCCTCATAGTGTAGATTTTAGTTTTATTTATCAGATCTGTTGTGACAAACTGTTCCAGTGGAATATCCACGACAATTTATAGATCATTTATAGTTCTTTACACACACACACACACACACACACACACACACACATATATGTTTTATTCCACTTTACTATGAAGAAAACTTAATTTTTTTATAAAAAAATGGAAAAATATCAAAACATTTGAATAAGAACTTTTATGTTGAGGCTTCATGAATATGAAGTCTATATCATTTTTCTTAAGGATATAAATTCAGGGTATAATTCTCACTTTATCTCGCCTAGCCTTATGGGGTTTGAAGTGTTGTGATTGAAACATCACAATTTCGACCTCAACATATTTTGGCGACCATACTAGGGATACAAATTGAAACCCCTTGATTCTTTTTTCGGTTACTCTGGTAATGGAATTTTCATCTACCCTTGTGATTTTGCATATAGCTTTTCAGTATGGCATTCAAATCCAATTCCCTAACCAAATCGACATTACTTCTTTTTTGTTTGATTATATCTTGGAGACAATTACCTCTCATGAACAACTCGGATCTTCTTGAACATTATATCGCGAGATAAGGAAATTCAAGAACAAAGATATATTATTGAGAGGTAGGTTCATAATAATCCCACTTAGCCTTCATAATTATAATCTAATAAAGAAGATCTATACTCCTTCTAACAAGATTTTGAAAAGATACACACAAGCAGTTTGGGATTTGATTTCAAATTTATTATCTTTTAATATTATTTATGTGCATAGGGAGTTGAATTCTATGGCTGACAGATTAGTTGTTTATGCAACTCATCTTGAAAAATAGTTACTCCCTGAAAGACCAGATTGCACTCTTATCTTTTTTATATCGCACACATATACCTAACAATGTGGAAGATTGGAAAGTCTTTTCTGAAATTGAGAGCATTGGTGCTTTCTTAAAAATGAACCTTTAGACAAAAATGAAATCATCTCTCTTGATGATAATAAATTTCCTAAAGGGTTGGCACCCCTTGAAAGTTCTTTTTCCACTAGTGATGTTGGCAGCCATGCAAACAATTCAAAGGAAGATTCTAAAATAAAGATTGGGGTCATGATCCTAGTGAACATCGAGACTGAAGAGGAACCTAAAATGTTAAACATAGGAGCCCAATGTTCGGAAGAAGAAAAACAAAAAATCATGGATTTTTTTCGTGAATTTTGTGATGTCTTTGCATGGTCCAATGTTGACTTGCATGGTTTTGAGCTCGACATAGTTTAACATGTTATTCCTATAAAGCAAAATACTAAACCAGTTAGGCAAAGACAAAGACTAGTTAACCCCGCGCTTCAAGTTAATATCCGAAAGGAAGTAGAAAAGATGCAAGCAACCCATATTATTTTTCTTGTGAAATACTCTGATTGGGTTGCTAATCTAGTCTTGGTTAGGAAAAAGAATGGGGAGATTAGATTATGTGTTGACTTTTATGCCCTTAACAAGACAAGTGTGAAGGATAATTTTCCACTTCCAAATATGGAGTTAATTCTTCAACAAGCAGCAAGGTCTCAAATGATGTCACTCCTTGATGGTTTCTCAGGTTATAACCAAATACGTCTAAAGAGAGCTAACATATATAAAACTACATTTACCACTCGATGGGGCACCTTCACATATGAACATATGTCTTTTGGCTTGATTAATGCAGGTGATACTTTCCAAAGAGCTATGCAGATAGATTTTAATGATCTTATTGAGATTATCATAAAAATATATCTTGATGATTTAACAATCTATTCCAAGATCCGAGAAGATCATTTTATTATCTCAAACAAGTATTTCTGCATTGCAGAAAGTATGTCATGTCTCTAAATCTCTCAAAGTCTATTTTTGGTGTATCATCAGGTAAATTACTTGGTCATGTAAGATTCGATTTTGGTATCAACATTTATCCAAAAAGAGTGAGAGCTATCCAAAATATCCCAATTCCTTCTTCAAAGACATGAATTTGGTCTTTCATGGGAAAGATCAATTTTGTAAGGAGATTGATCATAGATTTCACTAGGATGATCAAGCCCATCCATAATTTGCTCAAAAAAGACCAAATTTTTGTATGGTCCCTGGAAACTGAAAAATCCTTTATTGAAATAAAAAATGACACTGTCTCAGCCCTATCTTGGAAAAACTAGTTTTTTTAAAAGATTTTATTATTTATACTAATGTCATTGAAGAAGTCATTTATGTTATTCTTCTTTAGAAGGATGACAAAAGTGTTGAGCATCTGATGATAAGGATGATGTTTCCTTGTCTGCCTTGTTCTTAATTAAATATGAAGTTGTGGATATGGAAAATCATCCTTGGTATCGAGACATCATTTACTATTTGCAGCATGAACAATCACTTGGAAAATCATGAGTAAAGGAGGCTTCATTTTGAAGCTTCAAAATATCTCATGTTGGGTACTTTACTATTTTGTAGGTCTATTGATGGGTTATTATTGCATTGCATTAATGAAATAACAACTCACAATATGTTTGAAAAGTCACATGGAGTTGTTGACTCAAATATTCATATTGGCGGTCATTATGCTGTGAAAATCACTGCTCATAAAGTCTTAAGAACTAGTTATTATTGCCCTTCCATATTCAATGATTCATACAAGTTTGTCTGAGCTTGTGATGAATGTCAAAGGTTGTTGGAAAAGAGAAATTATAAGTCCCACCTTTACAACCTGTTATACTCGAGTTTCCATTTTTGAAATGGGGACTGGATTTTATAGGGCATATTAACCCACCTTCTTCTGCTAGCCGTATCTTTATTCTAATTACTACACACTACTTTACAAAGTGGGATGAAGTAGTGCCTCTTAAACATGCCAAGGATGAGCAAGTGATTTCATTACTTGAGACCAATATCTTTTCTTGGATTGGATTACCAATTGAAATTATCTTCGATAATGGACCAACTTTCATTTCTAGAAAATTGATCCATTTTTGCAATAAATTTGGAGTGAAGCATTTCACTTCATCCACTTATTAACCTCCGGTAAATGGGCAAGATGAGTCTACAAATAAAAACTTGGTTAAGATTCCGAAATAGATTATTAGTGATAAAACCCGCCAATGGCATACTCTGTTGACATATGCCCTATGTGTAAACCGCACAACCACTAAAACCAATACAGGTCACACCCCTTTCTAGTTACTTTATGGTCAAGAAGTTGTTATGCTTGTTGAGCTTGAATTGACCTCTCTCATATTAGATTTTCAATCTGAAGAATTAAATTCAATAGATATTCCTCAAATATTTAATGATTTGTTATCCCTTAAAGAACAAAGAAATTTTGCCTTAACTAATTTAAATAAAAGATATCAAACCATTAAAAAATATTTCAATAAAAAGACAAAGACAACCTTTTCCATAAAAAGACAAAGACAACCACTTTTGAAGTTGGCCAAAAAGTCTCACACCCCTTTCCAATTACTTTATGGTCAAGAAGTTGTTATGCATGTTGAGTTTGAATTAACCTATCTCATATTAGATTTTCAATCTAAAGAATTAAATTCAATAGATATTCCTCAAAGCTTTATTGCTTCGCTAGCCCTTAAAGAACAAAGAAACTACGCCTTAACTAATTTAAAGAAAAGATATCAAACCATTAAAAAATATTTCGATAAAAAGACAAAGACAACCACTTTTGAAGTTGGCCAAAAAGTCTCACACACTTTTCTAGTTACTTTATGGTCAAGAAGTTGTTTTTTTTTACTCGGAACAGGAGCATGTGGAACTCTCAAGTGCTTACCCACATTTCGTGGATGGTAAGCAAGGTAAACCGTTCGGTCTGATTACGAGCCTAACCTAGTGGGGATACCAAGTGAGGCCCTATATAGGCTCTTCGTCAGGGATTCGACCCCGGAACCTCATTCGAGCAAACAAGGACACTCATCCACTTGAGCTAACCCACATGGATTTATGGTCAAGAAGTTGTTATGCCTATTGAGCTTGAATTAACCTCTCTCGTATTATCTTTTCAATATGAAGAATTAAATTTAATAGATATTCCTCAAATATTTAATGCTTTGCCAGCCCTTAAAGAACAAAGAAACTATGCCTTAACTAATTTAAAGAAAATATAGCAAACCATTAAAAAATGTTTCGATAAAAAGACAAAGACAACCACTTTTGAAGTTGGCCAAAAAGTATTTTTATGGGATTACGTTCATGCCGATAAAGGGAAGCATTATAAGTTTCAAAAACTATGGTTGTGTCCATATATAATTTCCTCTATCGTTGAAGACAACTCTTTCTTTCTTAAGGATGAAGATGGTAGGCTTTTCTCTTATAGTACTAATGGTTCACACCTAAAACATTACATTAAATATGAGAGAAAGGTAAAATAATTTCTATAATATAAATAAAAAAGTGTTATTTCCTCATAAAACACCCGTGATTGTATATGTCAAATCAAGTTCTAGGGCCTGCCACTTGTTTCACCAAAACAGTGGAAACCGAAACAGATGGCCCCCTGTTGTTTTGGTTGGCAAAAAAGAAAAAGTCGCCACCTGTTCCACCAAACAATTGGAAACCAAAACATGTGGCAGAAGAGTATTGAGACAAAGAAGTCTAAGCATGTAGCAAGAATTCTAAACAAAACATGTCTTGAAAATCTAGATAGAGCACACAACAGGAAAGTTGAACAGGAGTACCAAAAAACCTTGTGTTTTGCAAAGGAGGTGCATAGAGCCTAAGAAATTTAACATTAAAAGAGATATTAAAACCTGCTATCCTGAGTGTTGTCATGAGGAGTGAAGACATAAGGTTGCACATAGGTTGGGCAACGTTGATGACCTTGCGTGCATGAGAAAGCATCGAACAAGATGTCAAGTCTGTTGCTGAGAAGAGTGTGCCTATGGAGTTGCTCCATCATGTCCCTCTGCATCTCGAAGATGAGCTCCAGATGTTATGGCGCCATGAAGCAAAGTGAGTGCGATTCTCGTGCAATGGCTGAGGTGGGCGGTGGAGGTTGAACCGGGGGGTCTGCCAAAGGAATTTCTTCTTGGATTATACAAGTCGCTCCCTCCATGGCTTTTGCTACAACAGTTGCGGGGAGATTGGTGCGGGGCCGGTCTCAGTGGTCCGAAACTGTGTAGAGGAGGGAGTCTGACAACACCGTAATTGGTTCCTCTGGAATTTCTTCCTCTACATAGGCCATGGGAGGTGAATTTGTCCCTTTATTCCATCGAATCAATGCGGTCGAAGAAGCTTGTGTAAGTTGGTGAAGGTGTCTCTGTATGGCTACATAGAAATACCAAGAAGGACCCCTCTTGGGATTTCCACGCTTTCGGGGCATGGTGAAGAAGGAAAACCAGGCGAAACTTAGCAGAAGAGCACGCAGATCTGGGAGACTGAATGGAGCGAAGCATAAATGCGAAAATTGAGCCGAGTGAAACGAGCAATAACAAACCTGGATGAAATAGAGGATCACCAGGGGTGATGAGGTGACCTCACACACACCTCTCATACCCGTCATCATCCCTCCACCATAGCACACTGAGAGCTCCATTAATCTTGTGCGAGGAACCTTTCCAACCTGCCTAGGAGTGCGATAAATTCTATGCTCCATCCAAGAATTGAAGGCGAGGGTGGAAACATGCCTCATAAATAGCTTGGGTTGCATGTTAGTTGCGTGGCACCCCATCTAGGGATATTTGCCTTTGTTTTCTAGTTAGATTTTTCTTTTAGTTTTATGGTCTTGTTTTCTATCTTTTTTCTTGTTGATTGCTTTTATCTTCTTTTGTTTTTATGACTTGTACTATCAAATTGAGTCTTATGATCATGCTTGGACCAAGCAAGTTTTTTGGTTTTACATGTATTTTCAAAATATATTACTCACTAATATGACTTTGATCATGAATGCAAACACTCAAATGAAATGAATTACCTCTTGTGTGTTTGCAATCTCACTATGCTTAGTAATTGTCCACTTACATACATATATCTTGCAGGAAGAAAATTGAATAGCTCTTCCCAAGTCTTCATTTCTTTCCCATGCTCCATCCTAAGAGACAAGCTCTAACACGTATGACATAGATCTATGATGTTGCTTCATTATTGCTAACATCAATCTATGCATTTGTGCATTCTTGATATAATACATTTAGTTTATTACCAATTGCAAATATAAGCATGATTGATCCTTGATCCATACTTACCATTTAATTTGATTAACTAGATATCTTGAGTCTTTGCCTACTGTAAGAAGACCACCCTATGGAGTCACCATTTGTTGACCCAAAATTTGGCCCAACTGATTAAAAAATCCTACAAAGAGTTGCAAGTCTCGAAACAAAATATTGTCTCATTACTTTGCCTAATTATTATTTATGAAAAGTAATACGAAGGTAGCTAGGGATCCCATTGAAAGGTGTTTCAACTTTGTTTGAAATCATATATATGCCATATCTCTTGATATAAAAATGGCTTGGACTAAGTTTTTGGGTGCATTCAATGGAAGTTATTCATAAGTTTATGTGATAAGATTTATATGCTAATCATGTTAGAACACTCCATTTGGCATGATGGTTGGTTAAAAGTATGAGTATTGGTTTCAAATTGCAACACAAAAATTATGTTATGAGGCACTCACCATGCATTGGGCTCAATGTGAAAATAGACTATAGGTGGTGATAACGGTAGCATTTTTTTGGAGGTGTTATCCCTGATTTTTGGGACCAACTAGGAGATCATCTCAAAGACCCACGGGTCCCTAGACGTAGATGCAAGGCGGGGATTGACTTTGACATGGCGCGGGGCCTTTTCTCTTCTTCACCAAAGCTTTGTACTTATCAGCGACAACAACATCCATCACCATCCAAGCTTGGTCTTGTATTAGAAAGGGTTCTTGCTCCATGAAATTAGTGGTCCGGAGTATCATGGTATGTCACTTTGATCATTGGAAACCAACCTTTAAATATATACATCTAATTCCCTTTTACCTCTAACAACTACTTGGATCTTACATTAACCCTTGACCATGATTGGGGAGATTGACAGGGTGCCACAGAAAGCTTGTGCCCATAGGTTTTGGTTTTACAGCCCAGGGATTCACGAAAAGCCATGGAAGTCCGCTTCCATCATAGCACTACTATTTCACCTTGTCTCCTGCTCACTTATCCCATTCCCCTTGTCTGGGCATTGGGTTGAGCTATTTCAGGATTGCACCTTACCTAATGGGAAGGGCTAAAGGCCGAGGTAGCAGTTTGGTAAAAGATAAAAGCCTAGAAATGAACCTCGAGATACTTCACCCAGGGGATCCCAGAAGGCAATAAAAACCTCTCGATGAAACAAGAGGGAACAGAGAAAATAACAAACAAGACCTAATTAAGAGGGATGGAGATAAATACGAGCCGACCCTATTGGGTTCATGGGTACCTAGCAGGTATGACATTGCCACCATTTGGTTACCACCCTTGAGCGATAAACTTTGGTTGCATGGCCCACAGGGAAAGGGGTCTCATCATGACCCAGCCTTCTCATCTATGTGAAAATACTTGTGGGTAACTTTGTCACCAATGGTCACCACGCCAAAGGCATTATCCTCTGGTTATCCATGAATAAAGAAAGAAAAGAAAAAAGCAAATAAAAGAAAATAATAAAGGAAAAGCAAAGTAATGAGCTTAGAAAAAATTGCATCCATGACAGGTTCAACTCACCTTTTACAAAGGCACTCACAGATAACATCATGCATCCCAACTCTCACTTCACCCACATGATTGGACATCTCAGCCACATCACCTCCACTTACATGGCTTGGATAAAACCTTCACGAAACTTTCCCTTTCTTGTGGATCTTAGCTCAATAAGGCGTCTTGTCCTTTTCTGAGTCTGTGTAGGTTTTTTGTAATGTCTTTTGAGCTATTGGCCCAGATGTACGAGGGGTTTTATGCATATGTTTAATGATAATGGCCATTGAAATGTGATTAACATTGCTATGATCCACAATGACTAATGAAAGGCCCCATGGAGGCATTAGTTTTATGTCTTGAGGTTATTTTTGAGCGAACAAGGGTACCATTTGGTGGTACACATGGGAGATAGTCGGTCCAGGACCTCCATGGGTGAAGAGCCCACCGGATGGTTGAGACCCCATCGAGGCCGGAGGCGGGGACAGTGGTTGATCAGGGTTTTAAACCGAAGAATAAGAGGATGTTTCATCATAGGCACTTTGGCGAAGCCCGACATAGGAGTTGATTCCCACTTCAGGTGGAGCGTTTGCCTGGATGGCCCAGGGCGTCACTTAGGAGTTCATAGGAAATCACCTTGGCGTTTGGCAGTTTGGCAGGCGGTTATTGCGATGGCATGATTGGAGGCCCAAAGAGGACCAACATTTTTCCCCTTTGTGTTACATTTTTCCCTAAAAGGGCTAACGTCTCCCTGTAGGGGCTTGACATCTTACTTTTGTTCATTTAGGGTTTTAAAATGAAAATTTAATGTAAAAACAATATTACTGTGATATTCTGGCCTTGTGTTTATGACCTAAAAGTAGAATTAGGTCATTGATACACTATATATTGAGAGTTTTAGCCTCATTTATCACAACACATCACTCACTCATTAGTGAGTTCTAATTTTAGCACCTACTTGGGCATTTTGTTGGTTTAGTGAGGCGCTCTTTCGTTGAAGGGAGGCATTTCTTGGCATTTTATGGTTTTCTCTTGAAGGAAGATGTTACAACTTGGGGGTTTGCATGGTTATTTCTTAAGAATTGTAGAGTATTTTTCTGCAAAACTTCTTGATTGAATGGTTTGTAGTCTTATTTTCTTACATGTATTTATAATTTGTTGAATCAAAGCGAAGTAGGTGACAAAGCGACAATTAGGTCCTTGTCTCATGTCCCATAATGGAGAAATTTCCAGCCATTGAAAAAGAAAAAGAGATCCTAGCCAGCAGCTACACTCTTATTTCTTTTTCTCCCTGATCTAGCCGTACTTTCCGAAGTCAAGAAGGAGGAGATGTCAGACCCTAGGTTATCTACACCTAGGGCCATTTTTCTCTAGGGTTTAGTAGTAGAGCCTTTAACGTAGAAACACTCTCCCTCACTACACTCTCTTTTCTTGATTTATCTTTCATGCTAGCCATTTTTTCCAAGTCAACCTAAGGAAGGAGGAGAATCCACGAGGAAGGAGAGAGGAAACTGCGAGGCCTTGCTTTACTTTCTTTAGTGAACCTTTCTCCCCTAGGGATTTGATTATGAAGCCCTGCCATAGCACTAAAACTCTTCCCTCCTGTCCTTAGCCGTCCTCCTTCAGCCTTGCGTCCTCTATTAAATTGTCTCCATTAGCCCAAAGGCAATGATCTTAGACCTCCAACGTTGAGCCCGAGTGATGAAACAACTCTCAAAACTCTTTTTTTTTTTCTAGAATTGAAGCCCTAGCTTAAGTTGTTGATGTGGCACGAATGGTAATCTTTATCTCGTGGCTTATCTTGTTTTAAGAACAATTGAATGGTGGTTTAGGCATTAATTGATGGTGTGTTGATTTGTTACATTGAATTCCATGTCATTTAGTATTTATTGAGGAAGTAATATTATTTACGTGGTATATTGATAAATATCGACTTCATCAATAGTATTGCCATAATTAGCATTTAAATATCGGATAGTCTTATGAGGTACTAACCCATTTGAATTATAGCTTGCATATATTGGTTTGTTGTTTAACATTGCAGGCCGGGTGTTCTCCTTTGGGGCTTCACTTCATTATTGGTTGTTTACAGCGGAGACTATACTGTTTGTTTTGGTGGTGACCTATGAAGGGAGAACTTTACCTTTGTCCTTTAACCTTTGCCTCTTCAAAAATCCAGGTTACCAGGGCCGTCTCCCTTGGGCCTGACTGCCTCCACGTCAAGAAAGAACCTCTCCATTGTGGCGACATTGGGTGGGATAGGTTCACAATTGCATGATTTGACCTCCATCTTATAGCCATTTGACCCCGCTACAAACTCTATGATAACATTTTGAGTGCTAGTTCACGGGGGAACGTTGACCATTCTCCTCAAGCGACAAATCTTTTCGGAGTGACCTTTTCCAGAGACCTTTTCTTGCCGACACACAGGGGACTCCACTAGGTGTTTTCCTATTTCTTTGGTAGTTTCAAGTAAACTATCTTGCAACTCCGCAAACCAAAAGGTGATTTAATAATCCTCCTTTGTCTTTGAGAAGGAAGCCTGGATTGAAGACTCTCCTATTGTCAGACTGAATTCACTTGTTGGAAGAGCCTTCCACTGAGTCATGTCTAGCTCTCGAGACCACCACTACAATGAACCAACCAAAAATCCAAAGACAATGGTGGGTCTCTCTTTTCAAAACCATTAGACACGTCGACCATACCCCGGTTTACCTTGGGAAAATGCCACTTAGTATGAGAGTGGTTGCCCTAAATTTACGATGCTGATGCAATGGGGGTGCGAGAAGAACATGAGCAGGTTTGGGCATTTCCCGACTTCACTGATGGTGATGATCTTTGAAGATCTAGTCATGAAATTGTTCTCAGCTACTCTTTATGATGCCTCAAAACGTTGGTACCCGAGCCTTCCCGATTGAAGCATCAAAACCATGGATAGACTTGAGAGGCCTTTCTCAAAGATGGAGTGTCAAAGAAGAACCTAATATGCTCCTCACATGACTGAATAACCTTGCCAAATGTGAAAATGAGTCCATTCGGGAGTTTCATACCAGATTTGAAGTTGCACTCCAGTGAGTTCCTCCAATCCATCAGCCGAAGGATGATTATATTGTGCATCTTTATACTAAATCTTTTGATGGCTAGTTGGGGTATCTTCTTAGAGACAAAAACCCTAGTCCATTCAAGAATCCCAAGAGCTGCAGCTACTAGAAATGAGGGAAACCTCCTTTCATCCAAAATTGAACCTTTCTAGCTTGAGGGAGAATAGACACTAAACCAAGATAGTTCACCAATGTTGAGCCTGCTTTAGATCTATGTACTAGTATGTGAAGCTACAGAAGCCTCCATGGATGGTATCATGAATAATCAAGAACTAATGATGAGTAGATTTGTCAACTTGGAGAGATCCTAGAGCCAAGCAACCGGGGTCTCGTACAAAGGGAAATTCCGGAAGGGAGGCCAGTTTTATAAAACAAAGAATGAGCATGAAGTTCAAAACACCTTGGCCCATGCAAACATTGTTGATGAAATTCCTTGGTGCACAGGATGCAACCCCGAAGCATATTTGGAACATGAGTGCCCCTACAATAGTGGCCATCAACAAGTCAACAACATGGATTGTTTCATGGAGTTTCCTGAGATAAATATGACAGATGCAAGACATTAGGAAGTCGTGAAAGAAGCAGCCAGATCATCAAGGATGGCGGTGATAAACAACCTAGATCAAGAATCTGAGAAAGCTAAAGAAACAAATTTCAAATTATGCCGAGAAGAAAGAATTTGAAACAACCAGTAGCTGATCAGGAAAAGCCCCCACCCTTGCAAATGCTTCTTCCCAAGACATCCAATTTGGCAAGAAGCAGTCTGAACTTTGACTTGAAGGGGCATTATCAAAGATGAATGTGAATGTTCCCCTAAGAGAAGCAATCAATATCCAATCCATCAAAGAACACTTTGACTTTCTTTTGGGATGAGAGGATGAGATATAGACTACTTTATATTTAAACTAAAATTACCAGGGGTCCAATGTGAACAACCTCAACTTTTCTTCATAGCGTTGACAATGAATGAAATAAACTGCTGTTTCATGTTAGATACAGGTGTTGGTGCCAACATGATGTCACTAAAAGTCATGCGACAAGTGGGTTTGAAAGTCCCACATGGCCTTATAGAAATGTGTACGGTTTTGAATGCAATACACACACATGGGGTGGTTGAGAATGTTGAATTTTGCCTGAAGGAGTACCTAGAGAAGATGGTCCACATTGACATTGTGGCAGTTCATGTCTTAGATGTGTGTGGGGAATGTTGTTATCTAGGAAATTTGGTGCAATGTTAGGTAGCACCCTTGAGATGGACCTCACATTCTTGCAATTGCCTTTGAAAAAATGGAGCGGTGACCTACATCTCAATGTACCAATAATCGGGGACCATGTGCATCATATTACTCCACTCCGTCAATAATAATAAAGCACAAAAGCGAGATGATACAAACTCTTGAAGTGTATCCATAGATATGCCAGAGGAGGACTTTGATTAGATTGAATTGCCTAAGAGAGAGAAAGAATACCAACAACTCCTAGATGAATTCAAGAACAAAGAAATCAAGGCAGTGAAGATATTGAAAGAAACATGAAGATGGCCATGTACAAATCCACCCGTCTCAACGGGAAGTTTTTACAGCAGAAGCCACCCCCCCCTCATTTCAATACACCAGGGTTGTCTAAGGAACAACCAAATACAAAGTCGAAAGTACAAGGAGGGAGACATGGTATGGATGTAGGATACCCGAAAGGAGAGCCAACTAATGTAAAGGAAGCACTCAGTCATGGCCCGGACCCTTCAAAGTTGGAATAGAATCAGTTAACGACTCATATTATCTATCCACTATGGAGGGAAGAAGGCATGCCATTATATCAACAAAAACCTCCTCAAACCCCACCAAGGTGGGGGGGACTTGATTTCACGGGTAAGTGCGGGTAAGTAGGCATTTTAGTGTATTATACCATATATATATATATATATATATATATATATATATATATGTATGTATGTATGTATGTCGGTGGCATTACCGCCCCATTTATGTTACTGATTCCCCTATCGAGATTAAGCAGGTCTACAGGTTATGATAGAGATTGCTGAGGTTCTCATCACGGCTCTACAATGAGCACATGTCGAGTTGGAGCGGATGTTATCCTAATTTTTAGGGATAACAAGAATCATCTCGAGCCCTGGTCTTAGACATAGATCACAGAAAGCGGAGGATTGACTGAGCATGGCCCTAGAGGCCCATCCTTTTCTTCTTCCATAGATTTATCTCTTGTCGGCAACAACAACATCCATCACCATAGTTTTGGTCTTGTATCAGACGAGGTTCTTGCTTGGATCTTGTGCCCTTGACCATGATTGGGGGATTGACAGGATACCCTAACAAGCCTATGCCCATAGGTTTTGGTTTTCCATGGGGGGATTTATGAAGAGCCATGCGTCCGCTCCCATCATAACATCACTATTTCACCTTGTCTCCAACTCTCTTATGCCATTCCCACCCAGCCAGGGCATTGGGTTGACCCTATTTGTAGAGATTGCACCTTATCTACGTGGGAAGAAGAGGCTAAAGGCCAGAAGGTAAAAGCAAGCGGTAAAAGATAAAAGCCTAGAGATAAGACCTCGAGATGCTTGGGGATCCCAGAGAGAAAGCAAAAAGCCTCTCAGTAAGAAACAAGAAGGACACGGTAACAAATGAAGACCTAGTCAAAGGAGGATAGGGTCTCATCCTTGAGCCAACCTATTAGGTTCATGGGTACCTAGGTATGACATTTCCACCATCTAGTTACCATGCAAGGCAGTGACCTTTGGTTTGCATGGCCAAGGGAAAGGGTCTCACGAACCAACCTTCTCATCTCTGTGAAAGTACTGGAGTAGCTGCTAGCCGACTCTAGTCACCATGCTAAGGCGGTGTCCTCTGGTTAGCCCCTTGTGAATAAAAGAAAGAAGAAAAGAAAAAGAAAATAAAAAGAAAGAATAAAAGCGAGAATGAGCTTGAAAAATTGCATCATGGCGGGTACAACTAAGCCTTCTACAAGGCACCCACAAATAACATCATGCATCCCGACTCTCCTTCACCCACATATTTGAACTTGTCCCAGCACATCCACACCTCACTTGCGAGCTGGATGAAACCTTCTGGAAACTTCCCTTTTTCTTGTGGATACTATGTGATAGGATGTCTTGTCCTTTCTCTAGTCTTGTATTGTAGGTTTTTGTAATGTCTTTTGAGCTATTGACCCGATGTATAGGGGTTTTATGCATATGTTTAGGATATTAATGATGAAATGTGATTAACATTGCTATGATCCTGTGACTAATGAGCCCAAGGAGGGCATATCTTTTTATGTGCAGGACCATGCGCGAGTGGACCAAGTACCATTTGGGGCGGTACACATGGGGAGATGATGGGTCGGAGACCTCCATGGGGTTGAAGCCCACCCGGATGGATGTTGAGACCCCACGCTCAGGCAGAGATAAGGTGGTGATCAGGTTTACATTGGAGAATAAGAGACGTTTCATGGGAGGCACTTTGGTAGAGCCCGACCTAGGTGGATTGACCCACTTTCAGATTGGAGCGTTTGCCCTAGATGGCGGGGCGTCACCTAGGAGCTCCTTGGCATCACCTTGAGCAAGTGGCAGGTTTGGCAGTTGTGCGTGTGTGGCATGATTGGGGAGTCCAAAGAGGGGCCAATGTTGCCCTTTAGTCTTTGCATTTGCCCTAAAGGGGCTAACGTTTCCCTCAGTGGGGCTTGGCGTCTTACTTTTTCTCAGTTAGGGTTTTAAAATTAGACATTTAATGTAAAAACAAATATTACTTTGATATTCTGTGCCCTTCGGCCATTTATGACCTAAAGAGTTAAATTGGGTCATTGATACACTATATATTGAGGAGTTTTAACCTCATTTTATCATAACACATCACTCCCTCACTAGTGAGGTCTGAAATTAGCGCACTATCTTGGGTAGTTTCTTGGATTTAATTAGAGGCACACTCGTTGAAGGAAGGCATTTCTTTGCATTTTATGGTTTTCTCTTGGAGGAAGGTGTTACAATTAGGGTTTGCGGGGTTATTTCTTAAAAATTGTAAGTATTTTACGCAAACTATTCAATCAAGAAGTTTTGTAGTCTTATTTTCTTACATGTATTTATAGTTTGTTGAATCAAAACCCTAGGTGACAAACACACAAGTGGGTCCTTGTCTCATGTCCCTAATGAAATTTTCAGCCATTGAAGAAGAAGAGAGCCTATCCACAGCTACACTCCTTTTTCTTCTTAAACTAATATACAGAGTCAAGAAGGAGGCGTCCCGAGGGCCCTGGGTTATCTACACCTAGGGCTATTTTTTTCTAGGGTTTAGTGATGGAGCCTTATGCTTTGTAGAAACCTCTCCCTCACTACACTCTCTTGTCTTGATTTATCTTTCATGCTAGCCATTTTGCCAAGTCAACCCCAAGGAGGAGGGAGAGCGAGGCCTTGCTTTACTTAACCTGGTGAGCCTCCTCTCCCTAGAGATTTGATTCACAGGGCCACCTTCCTTAATAACAACACTTGAACTTTTCGCTGGTCCTTGGCCATCCTCCTTCAACTCTTGATTCCTTCACTATTTGACTCCATTAGCCTAAAGGCACTAATCTTAGACCTCCAATGTTGAAGTGAAAGTGATCAAACAACTCCCAAACTCTTTTCATTGAAACCCTAACTACTTGCCCAACCCTAAGTTGCTGACGTCACACCCGAATATTTCATCTTTATGCAACAACGTCTTGTTTTAAAAATCAATTAATGGATTTCATCTTTATGCAACAACGTCTTGTTTTAAGAGCAATTGAATGGTGGTTTAGGCATTAATTGATGGTGTGTTGATTTGTTACATTGGATGCCATGTCATTTCAGTATCTATTGAAGAAGTGATATTATTTGCAATGCTATATTGATAAACATTGACTTCGTCAATGTTTATTTCCATAATTGCTTATTTAAATATCAGATAGTCTTATGAAGTACTAACCCATTGAATTATAGCTGGCATATATTGGTTCACTGTTTATTTGTTCCCGACATATGTTGTCCTTTGGGGCTTCACTTCATTATGGGTTGTTTATCCGGGACTATCTGTTTTGGTCGTGACTTGTGAAGGGGGAACTTTACCTTTGTCCTTTTAACTTTTACCTCTTCAAAACTCCAGGTTACCGGGGACGTCTCCCCTAGGCCTGACCTCCCTAAAGAGAAAGAACCTCCCCATCGTGGTGACATTGGGTGGGATAGGTTCCTGTTACGTCAGTTTGACCTCCATCTTATAGCCATTTGACCTAGCTACAAACTGTGCGATAACAAGAGGCACATTATGGCAATGATGGCAATGAGTTATACAATTTGGTATTGCATGTCAATTAGTATGTTGTATAATTTATATTGGCATTGTGGCATTGGTTAAAGGTTTTGAACTATGTTATATATGCGCTCAGGTATAAGGTTGACAACTTGTTATGACACAAGTCTTAATGTATACTATTGTATTATTTGTTATGGCATCGAGGTATTAAGTGAAGTTTCAATGTTATAATGCCTATGGTAAGGCCTACAACCATATGTTACGAGCTCATATGAGCGGTTGATAAGACAACATTATATAGTTTGAGTTCATGGTATGACATATAGTTGAAGTTTGATATATGGAGCATGTTGTGGATTTCCATTCAACGTTAATGGCGATGTGTTGGAGTTTACAAAACACATAAAGTATTGATAGGTTTTCATGCATGAAAAACCACGGGATATGTTAGGGTATGAGAGTTGGTCGATGAGGTTTCCCATTTCCATGGGCACTAGAAGGTAGTTGAGAAGTTGGAAGTCCACCTTATCAAGCTGTAAACTTGGAATGAAATATGGTATAGAACCTAAAGCCTACAACTGATTCATGGAGAAATTTAAGGAGTTGAGTCGGTGCGAGGTGATACCGCACAACACAAGGGAATTATCAGCGTATGAAGTCAAGGTATGCAATTCTATTGCTATTTTAGATGTATAAGATATCTATGGTAGTTGTTTGTTCATTGTTTAAAGTTATTGATGGCTCCATTTAAGTTTAAATCACTATGTTTCTCTCCTTTTTTCCATGCTCAAATATCTTTGAAGTTTCCCATGCAAACTTGTTTCAAATTTAAAAACAAAACATAGTTGTTGCCCCATTCTTAACCTTTGAATTCATTGTATACTACACTTCCCCGTCACATTTTTCTAGCATTCACACCTGTGATTTATAGTGGGTTTTAAAAAAAATATTCGAGCTACATATAGTTATACTCTGTCACTAAAGGAAAATTAAAAAAGAGGAGAATAGGGCTTTACCTATTCATTATATGATCTACCTATACTGTGCTTTGTTTTCCCCATACCCAAGTGTTGTTACGAGCTTAAATGTGTTGCAATGTGTTTTCTCATCAATAAAGTTGTTCCTATGCATCACTTGTCTCCATTAATCATATTCAACACTCTATTTAATGAGAAACAAGCATGCATGGCAACAATATATCAAGTATATAGAAAATTGATTGGGTTTCAAGACCACATATTTTAAGCCCATCATAGCTCTATTTCAAAGAAAGATTTCCAGCTGAAATTAGTACTTGGGTATACTATTAAACCCATTATTTTTTCCCAGTCTCTATTACCATTCCTTTCACCATTGCTTGCATGCAAGAAAATTTGTTTTGTACAAATAATGAGGAAATAGAGCATGTTATTCAAGCTTTGTCAAATAATAAAGTGCATTTGACAAAAACAAAAGAAATGACTGGAGTAAACTAAGCCCATACTCTGTAAAATCTACATGCAATTCATCATTACTCCATCCTCTCAAGCCTCATACTTCCTAACCCTATCCATCATTTATCTATATAAATGAACATTCAACTAAGTACTATCTATTTATATTTGCATGTAGTTGATAATATCTTAAAAGTTTGAAATGTTTATGGAATGGAGAATGACAACTTTATATGCATATTGCTAGATGAGTTTCTTTAGTAGAGGTTCTCATGGATCCTAAAGAGGACATGGGAGGAGACCTAATGTCATTTGGAAAGAAGGGAGGAACAAGAGGATAAGGTTTTCTATAGATTTTGATGAATTTTTTGATGAATTCAATCAACTAGCACATAAAGGGCATATTTTCCTAGGTGGGAAATCTTTACCTCAATCTTTTATAGCTACTAATGCCCTCTTGTAGCATCACCCCATCATAACAGACATCCATCAGTCTCAGCCAAACCCCGTGAATGATGGGTGTGGAGAAAACCCAAACAAACCGACCACTTGGATTGCCAATTAGACAAACAGTCATAGGAAACCACATGTGCCAATCACTGTCCCTATTGATACCTCTACCAATTCATTTGCTCAAGGCCAACAACCCATTGAGAATAAGTATTCCTCTCTAAATCTGCTAGTTGATGAAAAGGGAAAATGACCTTTGGTCAAATCCCCTAGCACCGAGTCTTCCCAATCTATCTCTTCTGTCTCAAATGCAGACATTAAGAAGACATAAGGAGATAACATGAGGGAGATTTCAAATTTGGACATGCACCCAAAACTGTCTTAATATTAATGTTTTTATTTTTATTATGGTCATATTGATGGTATGCACTTGATTTTGACTGGATCGATCAATAAAAATGTTGACTAAAAGCTATGATGCCTATGATATTTTTGAATATCAAATGTTATATCTTAAGCTTGTTTTTATATGTGGAGGGACAAGGTTATGATGTTCATATATCTTGATGGTTGTTCATACATGTTATTGTCAAGGTGTGCATATTATTTTATGTATGTCGTCTTGAAATAATTAGTGGATTTACAAGGGTACATATATATGATGCGAGACATAAGTTTTATCTCATTTATACTCAACTAGGACCCCTTCCTATCTTAGATAAAGTAGCAAATATAATCCCGTAGTTACTTTTCTATTTAAAATTTCATTGATTCTACTTTCTCCTCCATTTCCCATAAATACTTATTAAGTAAAATAAAATGATTGAAACCAAATAACTACTGGAAGAGAATACAGAGGGACAAGGAGAGATCAATGTAAAGGGGGATTCATACAGAGAGAGGTATGCTAGAGCTTTGATAGTTTTTTGCTCTTGATTATTTCTCACGTCCATACTTATTTTTCTGTGGGCTTAATAATTTCATTGATAGCGGGGATTTCTTGAAAAGTGGTAGAGAAAGGAAAAGTGAGATTGATTTGGTCTTCTCTTTTGAGGTTGTTTATTTTTCTACATCATTTTCTCTTTTTAAAAGTTCTGAATTTGTTTCAGTGCTAATCAGTGGTACATTATGTAGATTGTAAATTGTGTGCATTACACTACTTGAAGTGGTCCAAGTCATATCATATTATTTTTCTCAGACACTTGGTTGTCCTTGTATGGTTTTCTTTACATCTAGTGCTTCCAAATTTTTATTTGGTCCAACTTCTTGTAGGAACTTGAAGAAATTATTATGTCCAAGACTGATATATGGGTCAATAAATAAAATGATCATTGCACTTCTTTCATTGTTGAGTTTATATTCATTATTTAAGTGCTTTATTTTCCATTCCATATGTGTGTGTGTGTGTGTGTGTGTGTGTGTTATGTTTATCATTTAACACCATTGGAATTTCTCTATTTTTTTTTACATTCTTTGAGCATTTTGGATTTAAGTAGCCATCTGATATATTTATATTTAAAGTATTATGCTTTTATTCCATTCTTTATAGTTCTGTATAGTGTACATATATATGTTTTATTCCACTTTATTTTGAAGAAAATGTTGATTTTTTATAATAAAAAAAATGGAAAATATCAAAACATTTGAATAAGAAATTTTGTGTTAAGGCTTCATGAATATGAAGTAAGTATCATTTTTCTTAAGGCCTTAAATTCAAGGTATCTTTCCCACCTGACCTCGCCTATCCTTACGAAGTTCAAAGTGTTGTGATTGAAACAATACAATTTTGGCCTCAACATAAGTCAACTAAACAAAAGTTGGAAGAGGCAGAGGTACTTCTGGCAGATTCAAGACAAGCTAAAGGGCTCCCTGAGAGGTATTTCTCATCCCAACCCAAGGTTTAAAATGAAATCCATCTCATTGAATATCAAGGGAGTCAGTCAATGTTCCAAGCAAGCATCATCTACTAAAAAATAAGATAAGAAAGGAACAACCCTCAATCTTAATGCTGCAGGAAATCAAGTGTGATATTAACGCAATCACAACCATCATTAGGCAATGTTAGAGAGGTTATGAAGTTCTAGATACTAGTGTTGAAGGATTCATTAGTGGGTTAGCCATCCTTTGGAACATGGACCGGGTCATCCTTGAAACCCTTAGATTCATTTCAACAAGATTAAGATAAACATGTTCTCTAGACCTTGGGTTTATCACTAATTCCTATGGACCAACCAAGTCATTTCTTAAGTAGTCATTTTTGGACTTGATCCAAGAAGTATAGGATAAGTCATCCAATAGAGGTCTTGGATTTTAGAATCTAATTTCAATATGATCACATCACTCTGAGAGAAAAGAGGAGGGCATAGGTGATTAGAAGATGACAATAAATCCTTCTGGGAAACTATAGACAAGCTTAGACTAATGGATATTAAAACAACCAATAGATGTCATACTTGTAATCACAAAAGAGGGGGAATGTGCCAGATAACTATAAAGTTGGATTGGTTCCTTGTCGTTGAATCTCTTTTGTGAAGAGGGGGTTCAATGGAAGAAAAAATCCTACCATGCTTAGGCTCATATCACTGGCCGATAAGCCTCAAATGGGACAATGCCAACACCATCAAACCCAAGACTTTCAAGTTTGAGAAATTATAGCTTGAACACACTAAGTTTATACAAAACATCAAAATATGGTGGAAGTAAGCAAGATCTGTAAGGGACACAAGGATGTACACTTTCCAATAAAATTTAAAGTAAGTTGAGAAAAAAAAAAACAAAAAAAGGAATAGGGATGTCTTTGGCAATATTTTCCAAGCACAAAAGTAGTTAGAAAGGGAAATGGAGGACCTACAATTAGCCATCATCTAGAAAGTAAGTACATAGGTAATAACCTCCTAGGAATAATATCTTCAAGCCTATATAACCTCCCAAGAAATACAAGAGGAAACTCTATGGAGATAGAATTCTAGGATCCGATAACTCAAAGAGGGGGACAAAAATACCATATTCTTTAATAACCCCGTGATTAGTAGGCAACATCATAAAAAAATAACCTCTCTTAATTCATCCATGGGGGGTAAGTTAGAAAAGAAAGAATATATTGAGAAGGAACTTAGAAATCACTTTAGCCAACTACTAACAGAGCCTCTAGAGGATAGACATGAGACCATTCTCTATATAACTAGTTGTATCCCTTATTTGGTCTCCCAAGAGAAAATATTAGTTTGATGAGAGAAATCTCATATGAGGAAGTATCACAAACTATCAATGAAATTTCCTGTTGGAAATAATTAGGACCACTTGGCTTCATGATGGACTCTTTCAGGATTGCTAGATAGTAGTTGGAAGAAACGTTTGGAAAGTTGTGGAAGAGTATCGTTCCTCTAGGGGAATACTCCAAGCTTTCAACTCAACATTCATAGCCTCATATTGAAATAAGATACAACCAATACAATGGATACATTTCATCCAATCTCTTTATGTAATGTGATCTACAAAGTAATCACTAAGGTCATAGCCAATAGACTAAAGCCCATCATGTCTAAAATCACTTCCCAGGAATCAAGTGGTTATATCAAAGGAAGGAAAATTATTGATGGAGTGATAATAACCCATGAAGTAATTCACTCCCTAAAGATTAACCAATCCCCAGGCATGTTGATCAAGCTAAATGTGTCCAAAGCTTATGACAGACTTAATTGGAATTTCCTTGGACAAATGCTAAAATCTTTTTGGTTCTACTCTATATGGATCTCTTGGATAAGAAACCTAGTCTCCTCGACTTTCTTCTCATTTTTTTTCAATGGCTCCCCCTTGCTCACTTTTAACCCCTCTCGAGGAATTAGGAAGGGAGACCCCCTCCCCCCTTTTCATCATTCCTAATGGTAGAGGGTCTAGGAAGAGGTCTCAAAAAATCTATGGAATTGGGTAGGCTCAAAGGGATAAGTCTTCATCGAGACATTGGTCCCTTTTCCCACCTACAATTCATGGATGATACTATGATAATGGAAGATCCTATAGTGCATGGAGAAAGGCCTTTATGTAGATGCTAGAAAATTTCATGCTAGCCTCATGAGCCATGATAAACCAAGGGAAGTACTTCATTTATTTATTTAATACTCCTATGAATATCCAAAGAAATATTTCCATAATTCTAGGCTTTCAAAGAGGATTTCTACCCTCTAAGTACCTTGGAGCTCCTTTGATGGAGAATGCCTAAAGAAACATCTCATGGGAATAACTCTTATCCATGCTAAATATTAAATTGAACAGTTGGCCCTACAAATTTCTAACTCTACCTAATAAAATCCTCCTCATTAATTCAATGCTACAATCCATGATTCTTTATATTTTATTTATTCTTGCACCACCATCCAAAATTATTACAACCATAAAAAACATACAATGCTACTTTCTTTGGGGAGGTCCAAAAAAGGAAATAAATTGGGTGTTGGTGGCCGAGACTCTGTATGTCTCCCTAAATGGGTTGAAAGACTAGAAATCAAAGATCCCTAAACTATGAGTAAGGTATTGGTTGCTAAAACTTGGTGGAGATGGATAAAAAGAAAAGAAGAACTATGTGAAAAAAATTGGAGAGCCAAATACACTGGCGATATTGGGAGGAGGAACTCGTTTGTATGAAAGGATATCACCAAGGATTATTGATATGGAATAATACACGGAACCGGAAAACATTAGTTCAAAAGCATTGATTATGGGAAATTAAGCCTATAAGACTCTTCGCAAGAGGCAAGGATCACTCTCTGAGTCTTGGGCTAACACATAATCCATAAGTAACATGAGTGATGTAGGTATACATACAATGTTTGAAAATGAAACTTGCAAAATGGTTCGATGAGAAATGGTGTTGATGTAGGGAGTTCATAATGGAACTATGTACAAGATATTGGGAAGCACTATCATTGATGATGTAATAGTTCTATTGTTCCCAAGGATGGAAATGAAGAAGACATAAATGTTATAGAAAGATTTGCCTCACCATTGCTATCTTGCACAGAGGGCCTTTTTCCATTTCCCTATGCAGACTTGTCATCCCTTTTTGATGAATCCAGAGCTAAAAATACATATTTTTCCACATATACGCGCCCTATCTACTATACAACATGTGTATACACAGGCTGCTCCACTACAACCCGCGTACATCAAGATTTGTGCCAGAAAATAAAAAAATGAAGTCGGGTTTCCATGTCATGATAGGAGATCTCTGATCCTTGGCCTTCCATATACTAGAAACGTTCCAAATCGACCCTTCAGTTACATTTGAAGGCTATAAGAGCACAATTCCGAGCTTTGGAAAAGAGGAGAAAGCATTCAACTTTGAGAGAAAAGTTACTCTGGAGAAATTACTTCATATTGAGTCTTCATCCCTTTGTCCCTCAAGTCTGAACACAATGTTCAACCTCCCAAGCTCTTTCCCTATTGTTGAGAGAACCTCATTGTCTCTTTTCTATAAGCTTGCCTTTGGTGGAGGATTGAAGTGGTGTAGGCCCAGTTGGAAGGAACTTAGTTTCTTGGTTTCGAATCATGCCGACACGGAAGTTTGTAATGTTTTCTCTTCTGCTGATCATTTATTAATAGAAATACTTCTTTCCCGTCCAATTGGTATAGTGCAAATATATGATTATTATCCATGGGCATATTTGTAATGTTTATTAATGGATTATGTTATCTAATGTGCTAACCCCTTTATATTATCACTATATACTTGCTTTGCTTGTTTTTTGAGAACTTGTTGCAAGTACAAAGCTTTGGGTCAAAGTACTCAACAATGGAACATCATCAAACATTGGAACGAGGTAGGCTTCTTTCTTATCTCACTTGCACATTGGTTTATATAGCATATGTTGGAATTGAGTAGATTTCTGCAGTCATACATGTCTCTTGTGGTTTACCCTGGCCATAGAGAGTTTTTCCCTCGTAACAGAATTGGCAACTCCAATGGGGAGGTTGGAACCTTCCCCCTTATGGATCCAATGCTAGCTATGCTCTTCCAGGAGCCAGTGATCAGATGGGTTCTTATCCCACTTATTACGCCCCATCCACGTATCTGTCATCTGCCATGTCAGTTCCTTAGAACACTTTTTCCATGACATACCCTCAAGTACCTCTAGGTATTTTGTATGGGGAAAATCAATTTTACGGTTCGGGCTACCCTCTTTACAGGACCCCTTCACAAGGGGGAAACATATATCATCACTCAAATAATTCTTATCCTACCTCGGTCTCTTCACAGACCTCTATGATGATGCCTGTCCAAACCTCTTCGAACCATTTTGGCGTAAGACACCACCTTTCTGGGCAGGGACAGGGGGTACACCATGATCCTTCCTAGCCTGCAATGTTTCAAAACCAATCTTTCCCTGGACCTTGGCATCAAATGCCACAATCTACAGCTAGCCCAGTCACTGTCAGTCATACTGGTTCTCCATCACCAACCTCTGTGAGTCACGTCAGAGATGGGTCAACATTTTCTACAAATTATGTCGACAGCTCGCACCCAACCTCTGCCAATTATGTTGGGGGCACCATCCTATTCACCTCGAATCATATCCATGTCACATCTCCAACCTATATTCATAATATAGGATAAGACTCTCTTATCTCTGCCAAACATGATGAGAGCGTGTCACCAGTCATTGTAAACAACGTTGGGGGAATCGAGAGGCCTAGACGTCTCAGACGTAAGCCTAAATTCCTTTGCAAGACTTGTGAAGGAAGTCATCTTACGTGTTTGTTTCCGGCTACTGTCGAGATACCAGAAGCATGGAACTCTCCCAAGGGCCCATTAGATTGTGAGACATTTGTGGTTTCCCCACACCCTGTCCCTCGTTCGATTGACACGATGCTTTCTTCTCCCGACCTCACCCCCGTTGTCGAGGGTGATGTGTCCCCTATCCCTATTGTCATGCATCCTGTTCAACCTAGAATTGAAGAGGGGGTCATACCATTGCAATCACTGGTCAATCCCACTCTTCTTGTAAAGGGCGATGCAACCTTCAACCATGTCATCAACATTCCTAATCCTACTCCTTCTGAACAAGAGAGATTTATTCTTCCCCCGAATGCTCTCCCTCCAAGTCCCAACGAGGTTCCCTTCGATTGGGATGACCTGATGTGGCATCCCATACCCCCACCTATGTCTTTTCCAGTAAGAGACATTAGTCGAACCATCATGGAGACTATATACTCCGTTAGCACTTTCTCCTCCTCAACTTGGAGAGCTTTGGGTTTTCCCAAGATTTTGTCAACTATCCGTAAGATACCAACCTTCTGCAGAAGACTGGTATGGGAGCCTTGGCCTCCCCCTTTACATGTTGATTAGAACAACAAAACAAGTCTTAGTTAATCTCTTTTCTGACTTGTCTAAAAACCGAAAAGATTGTCGAGTGATTTGTCCCTTTCACACTCATTAAAATTGGATTTGAAAGGTTGTGAGTCTTAGTTAAGCTCTTTTACGAATCGTTACCGAAAATAGAAAAGATCGTTGAGTGAACTTGTCTTTTTCACACTCGTAAATTGGATTTGAAAAGACGTCTATTTGGCACAAGTTTATCCCTTTTTCACACCAAGTAGACTAAAAGACATAAAAAAGGAAATTTTTTGGCGTTAAGTTGTGATTGCATCTCATGCCCTCGCTTGCAGTATTGAGCCTTTAGTCGGTTCTCGCTTTGCGTTATAAACCATTGCCTAAGCAATTTTTGCATCCTCAACCAAGCAGAACCTTGTTTATATCCTTCACAATTTGACACCCTATACCCTGGAGGGAACATCACCCCGAGTGTCCATCTCCTGCATGCATTTCCTTGCATTGAGCATAGGTACGTTCCACTACTGGAACTAGTTTTTCTTACTTACGACACTCGTTTCCTCCTTTGTATCATAGCATTCATTTGTTATGAAAAAACAAAAAAACACGGGCGGGAAGGGAGTACTATATTATAATTGGCAGCAGTCGTGTCGGCTTTGAACATAACACAAAATTATTGAGTCCTTGTGTCATCATAATTTTGGGTTTAGCATGGACTTAGGAAGCTAATCTCATTACAGAGTTTTTCTCTACCAACTGGTTACTCTTCCAGTCCCTATAGAGAACATTATCGATGCCTCCTTCATCAAGTAGTTACATCATTGAGTCTATGCTACCAGAGTCTACCACATGTCTCATGCTCTTGTTCAAAGGAAGTCTATCAACCTGTGTCAGCCATTCCTCAAAACTCTTGACTTTGCATGTCGGATATTCCCTCAATTTTTCTCAGAATCACATGATACTATGGTCTTATCATGCACCCTGGCCCTACTTTCATCATTGGTAGGTCACCTTGAACCCAATAGTTGACATTTCATCATTGGTCATTGACTGGGTGGTTTCCCTTGTGTTCGATGGCAAGACATCTATTCACACTTTGGGATTCATGCAGTGTCTTGGATGTGATTAGCCTTATTGGTGGTTTCCTCGCCTTTGTCAACAATTTTCATCATTGGCTTCTATTCAGAGGGTATTTTTCGTGTACCGCTTGCATTTGGCACACACAAAAGATGCACAGGGTCGTTGGTTCGTGAACATTTCTTCGTCCGATCTCCACAAAATTATAAATCTCTTGCTTTGTTCCTGGTGTTGATTGATGAGAGATGCCTTAATTCTCTACTTTTAACGAGTCTCTTTCCATCAACTTTGGCTCATTTATTCTGGATCTAAGACCTAGAGTTTTATGAGTACCTTGATACTTGCAATCATTAGTGGCAAGCTCTCTCGCCATTGACAGATGGGAATACATAAATGTTTCCTAATCAATGGATTCCTCAGGTGTTCGGCATCGAATCCTTTATTCACACTTGTATGAATGTGCTCAGTGCCTTGATACCTACTTTCATTATTGGTAGGTTGTCTCACATTTGTTAACGGTATACCTCAATGACCGGTAATCAAACGATGTCTCATTTTGTTCGACCTCAAGTCCTTTATTCACATGATGTAGACTTGCACCTTTGGCGAATGTGTAGAAGACTTGAAGACATCACTATGTGGCCGCAACTTTCTTGAGTTGTTGATTCCTTTTCATTGGACCAACACCTATTTGACTACAATAATCACGACACATCAGATTATACTCCATCGTATACATATATCTTCAGATTGGTTTTGAGACTAGTTCTACTAGGCCTTGTTCGTGATTATGACAACTTTTGGCATATAACCTCATTTGTATTTTCCTATTCATGGCCACAGACACTTATTTGTTATATTTTCCACATGGATCTGCATTGTATTCTATTGGCAACCATGTATGTAAAGTCAAAATAGAATGTAATGAGCAACTAGTCTTTCCAGCTAGGTTTACAACACTCCACTTCTGGGTTATTTATAATGTATTTCGGCCATCGCAGATACTCCTATGATCTCACACATTAGGGGGAATATATTATAGCAAGATTTTCCTCACCACTGCTATCTTGCACAGAGGGCCTTTTTCCATTTCCCTATGCAGACTTGTCATCCCTTTTTGATGAATCCAGAGCTAAAAATACATATTTTTCCACATATACGCTCCCTATCTACTATACAACACGCGTATATGTAGGCTGCTCCACTACAACCCGTGTACATCGGGATTTGTGCCAGAAAATACAAAAATGAAGTCTGGTTTCCATGTCACGACAGGAGATCTCTGATCCTTGGCCTTCCATATACTGGAAACATTTCAACTTGGCCCTTCAGTTGCATTTTAAAGGCTATAAGAGCACAATTCCGAGCTTTGGAAAAGAGGATAAAGCATTCAACTTTGAGAGCAAAGTTACTCTGGAGAAATTACTTCATATTGAGTCTACATCCTTTTGTCCCTCAAGTTTGAACACAGTGTTTAACCTCCCAAGCTCTTTCCCTATTATTGAGAGAACCTCATTGTCTCTTTTCTATGAGCTTGCCTTTGGTGGAGGATTGAAGTGGTGGAGGCCCAGTTGGAAGGAACTTGGTTTCTTGGTTTCGAACCATGCCGACACAGAAGTCTGTAATGTTTTCGCTTCTGCTGATCATTTATTAATAGAAATACTTCTTTCCCGTCCAATTGGTATCGTGCAAATATATTATTATTATCCATGGGCATATTTGTAATGTTTATTAATGGATTATGCTATCTAATGTGCTAACCCCTTTATATTATCACTATATACTTGCTTTGCTTGTTTGTTGAGAACTTGTTGTAGGTACAAAGCTTTGGGTCAAAGTACTCAACAATGGAACATCATCAAACGTTGGAACGAGGTAGGATTCTTTCTTATCTCGCTTGCACATTGGTTTATATACCATATGTTATTGAGTAGATTTATGCAGTCATACCTGTCTGTTGTGGTTTACCCTAGACATAGAGAGTTTTTCCCTCCTAACAATAACCCCTACTATCTCTAGAGGAAAGACAATGCTATGGCATAAAAGACTAGGACATATTGGAGTGAAGGGCATTCGAGAATTACATGATAAAGGTATGATTGAAGGTATATTTCATTGCACACAAGATTTCGATTTCTATGAACATTGCATATATGGTAAACATAATTGGGTAAGATTCTCATATGGTGCTACAAGAGAAAATAAAATCTTAGAGTTGATGCATAATGATGTGTTTGGACCCATGCCTATTCCATCATTAGGTAAATCTATGTACTATGTTTCATTTTCATAGATGATTTCTCAAGGAACACATGGATTTGTTTCCTTTGAAAGAATATGAGGTATTTGATAAATTTAAAGAGTTTAAGGCCCTTGTAGAGAATTAAACAAAGAAGAAAATAAAGGTGTCGAGGATAGATAATTGTGCAGAGTTCTATAGAAATGAATTCAAGGAATTCTGTAAGAAGTGTGGAATAGCAAGTCAAAAGACTACTCGATACACACTTGAAAAAAATGTAGTTGTAGAAAGATTGAATAAGATGTTGATGGAAAAGGCAATGGACATGCTCAATGGTGCCAATTTAGAACAAGAATTATGGGCAAAGGCAATGGATTCTGCATCCTACTTGGTAAATCAATCACCCCCATTAATGTTGGTTGAAAAAACTATGCATGAGGCATGGATTGGTAAAAACCCCTCTTAACAATCTCAGATTTTTCAGTTGTGATGCTTATGTACATGTTCCAAAGGAAAATATGAGCAAGCTGGATAACAAAGGTGAAAAATATATCTTTATTGGTTATAAATATGGTATAAAAGGTTATAAACTTTATAGCCTGGTAATGAAGAACATTGTTCATAGTTGGGATGTTGATTTTAAAGAGATTAAATATGTGCCCAAACATGAAGTCCTACTAAGGGAAAAATAAGAAGAGATAATAGATTTTGAGTCGAAGGATCAAGAATCTAACTCAACAGAAGAAGATGAATCAAAAGAAGAAGAACCTCATACACCAATTTTGAGGAGATTAGCTTACAAAGGAAAACAACTAGAAAGGTATACTCCACTTGATTTTCCTTATAGTTTTGCTTTATCTATTTCTCATGATGATTCTAGAACTATTAGGGAAGTAGTGGATTCAGAGGATAATAAACTTTGGAAGAAGGCCATGGTTGAAGAAATGATTTCCTTGGATAATAAAAGAATTGGGATCTAGTTGAGTTGCCAACTGGAAGAAAACTTGTTGGTAGCAAATGGGTGTTTAAGAAGAAGTTGCATGTACAAGGTAAAGTGGAGAAGTACAAAGATCACTTAGTAGCAAAGGGATATTCCCAAGTGGAGGGAATGGATTTTGGTGAGATGTTTTCTCCTGTGGCTAAATTGACTTCTAATGGATTTTTTTAGTCTATTGCTAATGCTTTTGATCTCGAAGTAGAGTAGATGGATGTGAAGACAACATTCTTACACATGGATCTTGAAGAAGAAATCTACATGAAACAACTAGAATATTTGCAGTGAATGGAAATAAATAGATGGTTGCAAGATGAAAAAGTCCCTATGTGGATTAAAAGAATCTCGAAAAATGTGGTATAAAAAAAATTGATACTTATATATTGGGACTTGGTTTCTGAAGAAGCAAAGTTGATCATTGTGTGTATTCACAGATAGTCGGTGATAATTTTATTTGTGTGGTCTTGTATGTTGTTGATTGGAAACAACAGGTAAATCATCAAATATGTCAAAACACAATTGTCTTCTAAATTTGATATGAAAGATCTTGGTGCTGGAAATTTTATTTTTGGTATGGAAATTAAAAGAGATTGAGCAAATAAGAAACTTTAG